>JAWQFJ010003235.1:72500-92500 GCA_034096865.1 Theodoxus fluviatilis | reverse complement strand
TCATACGGCCATTGTTCTGGACTATTTAAGATGGCTAATCCTCAGTCATTCATCGATTCTCACAATCGCACAGGTAAGAGAGCATTTATGCAAGTACAGTTTTGCAGCCATTGCATCCATTTAATTATGTGCGCTTGATTTTATTGATGACTATCTCATTACAGAAACGCTTTTGTGGTGACGATGATGAGAAGAAAATATGTATCTGATCACTTCATTTGAGTGTTCCTGTTATGTTCAGTCTTGAATTCTTTAAACGTGGAGACAAACTTTATTTCCACTTAAACTTAAAATTTTTATCTTCAGTCAGACTCGAAGATTAAAGTCCTCGAAACGTTTCACCTTGTTGGATGAAACGTTTAAAAATCTGCGCACACCAGAGATACTATAGTGTCTCTGCGCACACCTTCAGAATCGACTTTTGGACTGTTGGAATTTTGTCTGTTGAGTTTTTTACCTTCAAGAAGCTTCGCCACAAGTTTACTGTACATGTATAACTTCCCTGTGTCTGCCAATCACGTAGTATGTGTGTGTGTGTGTGTGTGTGTGTGTGTGTGTGTGTGTGTGTGTGAGAGAGAGAGAGAGAGAGAGAGAGAGAGAGAGAGAGAGAGAGAGAGAGAGAGAGAGAGAGAGAGAGAGAGAGAGAGAGAGAGAGAGAGAGAGAGAGAGAGAGAGAGAAAGAGAGAGAGAGAGAGAAAGAAAGAGAGAGAGAGAGAAAGAGAGAGAGAGAGAAAAAAAAGAAGAGAGAGAGAGAGAGAGAGAGAGAGAAGATACATGTATAAAGATATCATCCAGTTTATCAAACACTATCCTCAGTTATACTGTGCGCCCAATATTGCTTAAGTCTTGCATGCCTTGGATTAAGTTTTCTGTTATTTAGAGACGAATGGATGAGCAGTAAACTATGGTGGATGATAGAGGATAAACAGCAACGTTGATTCCCTGATTTCCAGATCTTCATGTCGGTCCTCTGTTTCTACAACACGATGGATTTCCTCTGTTTCGAAATCTCCATATCGGTCCTATTTTCAATCACCACGAATATTCTTTTTTTCTAAATCCCCACGGCATTCCCTCGTTTCTATATCACAGTAAGAATTGTCCGTTACCAGATAATTGTGAAGGTCTTTGCGTTTCCATATCATTATGGTGATTGTTTGTTTCCAGACTGCTGAGAAGGTTGATTCTAGACGTCAACGAAAGTCCTCGTTTCCGAATCAACATGAAAGTTGTCTGTTTCCAGATTACCATGAAGATCCGTTTGTTTCTAGATTACCGTGAAGATCCGTTTCTATCTATATCACATCAAGGTCCGTTTGTTTCCAGATCACCATGAAGATTCGTTTGTTTCCAGATCACAATGAAGGTCCGTTTTTTTCCAGATCACCATGAAGATCCATTTGTTTCTAGATCACCATGAAGGCCCGTTTGTTTCTAGATCACCTTGAAGATCCGTTTGTTTCTAGATCACCTTGAAGGTCCGTTTGTCTCTAGATCACCTTGAAGGTCCGTTTGTTTCTAGATCACCTTGAAGGTCCGTTTGTTTCTAGATCACCATGAAGGTTCTCGCTTTCGCCGTCCTTCTCCTGGCTGCTGGGGCCCAGGCCAACTTCCTGGATGACCTCAAGAGCGATTTCTTTGGCGTTGGTGACGCCTTCAAGCAGACTGGCCAGGACCTGTTGTCCACCCTCGACCAGACCGCCTCCACCCTCCTGGCCCAGGCCACCGCCTCCGCTGGCAGCCTCCTCTCCCAGGGTGCCCAGTGTCAGTATTATGACACTGTTGTCATCGTCTAACTGATCACCCGACTAGCGTGTTTAAATGGTGGCTGAGCCCAACATCCATTGCAGCTAAGTTCCACATTCACAAGTTTTTTTAAAAACATAATACATGTAATTAGAATTTCACCCATCAAATTTTTTTCGATGAGTCAGTATTATATAAAAACCAAAAATTTACTCTCTGACAATTCGTGAGGTAGATGCCAAACGCTTGTTGCGACCTGGACGTAGCGACTTGGGCGTAGCGACTTGGGCGTAGCGACTTGGGCGTAGCGACTTGGACGTAGCGACTTGGGCGTAGCGACTTGGACGTAGCGACTTGGGCGTAGCGACTTGGGCGTAGCGACTTGCGCGTAGCGACCTGGACGTAGCGACTTGGGCGTAGCGACTTGGGCGTAGCGACTTGGACGTAGCGACTTGGGCGTAGCGACTTGGGCGTAGCGACCTGGACGTAGCGACTTGGGCGTAGCGACTTTGGAATAGCGATATGGGCGTAGCGACTTGGGCGTAGCGACTTGGGCGTAGCGACTTGGGCGTAGCGACTTGGGCGTAGCGACTTGGGCATAGCGACTTGGACGTAGCGACTTGGGCGTAGCGACTTTGGTATAGCGACTTGGGCTCAGCGACTTTGGAATAGCGACTTGGGCGTAGCGACGTGGACGTAGCGACTTGGACGTAGCGACTTGGGTGTAGCGACTTGGGCGTAGCGACCTGGACGTAGCGACTTGGGCGTAGAGACTTCTTGCACGAGTATCGAGGTTCATGCAATGCATAACGATCGTTCCCAAACGGCTCCTGTGTCTGTAAAATGCGAGATTAAGATAATCTGTGTTACCTATAGGCTGTCATTTAGTCAGAAAACATAGCCTGTGCAACACAGAGCCTTCAACAGCGTTAGTACAGTTCTAGTTTAACTGCAGAGGACTTTTTAAAAATTACAATAATCAATGGGAACATGACACTAGTATCGGCTAATGCTCGGGTAATCTTTCGAGTTGAAGACATACATTCACGGGAGGCTATAGTCAGCTATGCCATCACGATGCAGTGATTTAACATCTACTTCGGAAAACCGACTGTGATGGAGGCAGATTCGTGTAGTCAACCTTACGTTAGCTAGTTCTACCTTGACAGGAAAATGTATGCACCTAGTGTAAAACTTGACGCATGGAATCATCAGAATATTACAATTTAAGACCCTATCCTATACCTGGCTTACTTTAGAACTCTGTTTGCACATTGCAGCTCTGGTAACCCATCTGCAGGAGCTGAAGACGCCCGTCAGCGCCAGCACCAGGGATGTCGGGTGAGCATCGACATGTACTTTCTGTCTGCTTTGGGCGTAATAAAACGACTTCAGCATGGCAACATTTTAAGAATTAAGACCGAATTGTTGCTCCACTTCCATCCTATCTCATCCCTGTCTCTCCATGAGGAAAAATCCGGTAATACTGCGGTCACTGAACGCTCACGACAGAGTGATTAGTCCTTGATAGGGCCAAAGCGCATCTGGTTGGAATGCATTTAATGAAGTAAGGATGATGCTGGTACCTGAAAGCACTTCCTATGTGTCTACTTTCATGCCTGTCGTGATCAGGTGACCCAAAGACCGAAGCTAAAATGTTAAGCCATCTGAGATTGGAATATGAATTTCACAAATTGCTGTAAAATACTTTAAAAGGTGTACACTTTTGCATGAGTAAACATTGAAAATGGAAACATTGAAAACAGACGTGTTTTAAATAGGCAAAAATTCCCCATGTAAAGCATAGGTCTTTCACTCAGTGTATGTACATTTCCTGTGTGGTTCTAATGTGCTGCTAGGGGCAGGTCGTGCTCGTTGTGTCCGGCTCCTAACATACATACACCCGTAACATTTTGCACGAGGAGGGAAGTTTCCTGCGCTCACATTGTATGCAGGTGGCGTTCGAAGCTGCGCGATTTCCCAGACTTGCATCCTTGAGCGAGGTGCTTAATTCACTTTGCTTTTTTCCACTCAGGAGTTAAAGCGGGCACCTGTGAGGGCTGAGCTGGGACATTGTGAAAGCCGACTTTGGCGCGTTCATTCACAGCCTGGTTGCATGCTCCCCAGGGAGTCGAGATGACCAGGGGGGAAACGTGTGCGATTTGAGCACCCATCAATGTGTAGAAAGTCGCAATATCAAAAAGGGGAGCTTTACCTTTACCTTTACCCATCATTTATGCACAGATAACATTTAAACCTCAATGATTTCACCCAAGCCAGATTTGATGGGAACTACTTAATTTGAATTGCAAGCGGGCAATGCGGCGCCTATTGCGGCTTGAGAATATTGAAGTGAGTGACACTGTGACTTCCGCCGTTTTTTCTAACGCCAACAGCCTGCTCCAGAAGGTCGACCAGTTCAAGAACGAAGCCGTGCAGATGCTGCAGCTGGGCGAACAGCAGCTGAAGAGCGTCCTGTCCACCGCCATGGCCTCCTTCAACAACATCCTCGAGAAGGTCAAGAATTTCGAGATCACCCCCGACACCGTTGTCGCCGCCATCGACAAGCTCACTGGTGAGGAATGATTCAATGGAAAACGCGGCAAAACAAACCAATGAAGTGGACATTCCTAGTTTAACGATACGAAATATCTAGATCATTGGAGCAATATTGGCATGCATTCATTGCTTTGCCATTGTCTTTCCAGAGGGATGAGAATTAGACCCTTCTTCTTCTCGCATGTGCATCCTCATTCGAATATATAGTGCTTCAAAACACAAACTATTTCCCCTTGACAGTACGCGAAGAATCACCAGACGATAAAATACTTAGCTGTAAAGGGAGGAATGTACTGGCCACATTTTCATACACTTTACTCTTCTCCCAGGCGCCCACAACCAGCTGCTGGATCTGTTCATGATTGACCTGGTCAACAGCGCCAACAGCATGGTTTCCAAGTATTTCGGATCCCTCAAGCGTTCCTCCGTGGGAGACTTTTTCAACAACCTGGGCCCCTCCCTGGCCTCCCTCTTCCAGCCCGTCGTTGACACCGTCAAGGGCGTGAGTTGATTTTGATCCTTATCTACTGTCATGCTGAATGTTTCTCTAATGTATATGGGTTGTTGCTTAATGATGACTTTTGGAATATCTTTGTTCTGTGCTGTTCTAAGAAATGTTATATCAGGAGGAAACGAAACAATTGAGGAGTCCATACAAACACTTGAAAGGAATAGAATGATATCTCTTTCATACAATAAATTACAAAGTATTAATCAGCATATCTTTGATCCGTCTCTTGCTTTCGATCTAGTTACCGATGTTTGCGATTTTCTGCAACATGCTCCAAAAGTTTACGATGGCAATGTCATCAGTGGTCATACAAGTGCATTTCCAGGAGTGATACCTTTGATTCTGTCGTGTTCAGAACGTCTCCACGAACCTAACCTTTATTTTCACAGCTAGTGAGCTCCACTGGCACCGCCCTGCAGTCCAGTGCTAGCACCTTCCTCAACGCCGCCAAGGACTCCGCCACCCAGCTGGGCCAGAAGCTGACTCAACACATTCAGACCCTGCAGGGACATGCCCAGACCCTCGTCCAGCACGGCAGCAACGCCCTGGATGCCCTCAAGGCCGCCACCGCTGACATCCTGCGTGAGTTCGACACAAAAATGATGGCTTTGCTCATGCTTGTGAGAATCCATCGCTTCTGTCCCGCCTACAGAGATCCAAAGGGACGGACAGCATTAATCCCGCGTGCCCATAAATAACGACGCAGGCCAGAGGGAGAAGTACAAGTCCTCTTGGAGTTTTGGAATTGAGAAGCAGGCTTGGTTTTGGCTGATGTTGCCAGTGACTGGAAAATCTCGTGGTGCTCTATTTTCATATTCTGTCGGTTTTATTCTCAATTCATCACACCGAAATGACCATCTGGAGTCTTGGGCAGCTCAAATAGCATTTTAACGACTATTACATAGAAATATTTGAACTTGGTCATGAAACACTTCTAACCATAGTTTTCAATAAAACAAAATTGTGTTAAATGATATGCAGCATCAAGTAAAACAAGTTTCGTCACCATGTCTCAGTTGTGACCTTTTCCACATTTTTACAAAATAAGGCAGTGGAGTGTGAACAAACTAACTATGATCTCAAGTCATTTATATGATTATTTACATTCCTTGTTGATAACTGCTGAGAGTAGATCTTCCGAAAAGATAAATTATTCGGCCAGATTTGTAAAAGAGCTTTTTGGTGTCGGCAGACTTTTCTCTGTTCTTTGCGGTGTTGTGCAGGTCTGGCGTGCGCCATACTGAAGAGGTTGTCTCTGCAACGAGCGTCCGTGAATCATCCGGCTATTTCAAGTTCATATATTTCTAATCTAACCTCTAATTTCGACCACTCTAGATGAAAAATAGGCATCTGAGAAAAAAGATTATAATCACTCTCCTGACTTCAGGTATTTCAGCACTGGAGGTATTCAACCTCATGTTTGTAGGCATGTTTACGTAACGGGAAGCGCAACAAACAGCATTCATTCCACATTTGATTAATGAAGCAGTGCCACTTGAACATGATGAACAACTGTATCACAGCTGTTCCTGCTTTTAGATTCTCTTGTTTTTACTTCAAGAACGTACGAGAGACACACCGTGACATATCTAGCACGTGCTTCTCGAGCTGTTGCAAAACGAGCAAGGAATAATATGACAACAGCGCAGAACCAGATGGACTACATAGTCCATCCCGCCACATCCACCACCCACCCCAAACACCATGGACACACAAATCAATTCTTAAACATTTAAGTAGCTTTGAGTAAAAAGACACTAGAGCGAGGAAAATGGACGGGAATGGACGCAGAAGAGTAAATATTTTTCAGTACTCACGAACACCACTGCAATGCACGAATACATCGTGCTGTTGCAATGCAAGCCAGAGGCTTGTTAAACCAAATGCATAAATCATATCTTGAAGGAAGTGTCAATTTATGTATAATGTTTGTGCAAAGCAAAAATGAATTACCAATAATGTTTTCTGCTTTTGGCACACAGATGTCATGTACCCTTGGTATTGCTGCTGAGACATCAACAAGAAGCCATTCACCCCTACAAATAACCATATGACAAGGCCTTGCAGAACTATCCAGTTGTTCATATTTGTGCATGCATGCAGATAGCAGCAAAGCACATGTATCGCATGCATATTGTACCGTTGCAGAGCTAACCATGGAGAACATGAAGCCCACCCTGGACCAGATGGGCCAGACCCTGGCTGCTGCTGGCCAGACCACCGTGCAGCACCTTGCCAACCAGATAGTAGGCGCTGCAAGCACTGGAACCAGCCAGTAGACTGGGCAGTGTGACTGTGTGAATGGGGAAAGACGAGCTGAAAAATAAAAGGTTGTTGATAAACTCGTACTTTCGTCTTTGCCTCGTAATCTTTTGGAGCGTCTGAAAAAAGTTATTACCATTGATATTGATGTTCCTTGTGGTCTTGGAGAAAATCCTTCCTCTGCTTATATGACTTGTCAATACAATCAGTTTCAGTACTATCGGTAGCGTTGTTTTCGTCGTCATTGTTGTCGTTCCGTAAATCAGGGATAATGACGTGACTGGTCCCGATGGCATTCGATGGAGGATTTTGGTTGCTTTGGATCCGGCCATACTTTTACACTTGGGATGTTCTGCACAACAGTCGGTATGAGAGAACATTGCATTTTTACATTATTAAGCACGTTCGCTTTCTTCAGCAAACTGTCCCTACTTATCCGTGCGGTCTGCTTAGTCCTCGCACCTTTTAAACCAGGAATTTTTCATTAGTCTCAGACTTTACATGCCTCTAGCTCTTTTCATGCCATCAATAGCAGGTAAACGTCGCACTTGTTGGGGGTCTTTTTTCGATAATCTGAATATCCGTTTTCTGTACATTGCTCTCGGGTATTTACCCTGTTAAAGTCACCAGTGCGACTCAGGTTGGAAAGACCACCAAACCCGAAAACATGTTCATAAATTGAACTATTTGCCATAGTTGATGCCTTCTTGTCATCGATGTGAATACTGAACATATTCATAACAACTTTCCCTTATTTTGTACACTTTGGGCAGTATGCATCTGGAGATTTCCTCAGCTTGTAGCAAACGAAACATTTTTTACGCGTATGGGGAAGGCTTTATGCTGTTTTGCTGGCCTTATCTTCATTAACGTCCGTCCAAAACCATGCCTAAACAGAGATTGTACAATTGAAGTTGCTATTTTAAAAAACCTTCAACTTGTAATGTTCAAGAGTCTTTCAGGTCGTAACATTGAGGTTTTGTGTGGATCTTCGGAGGGATTCCTTGAAGCGTCCTGTCTGTCCTTAACACGAATCACTTGCTCACAATCACATGGATTTTCCCGATCGCAACGTGTAACGAAGTACTGGTGACTCAAAGAATGCTTATGTAACAAATGCACACTATTCAACAGAATAACAGAATAAACGCATGCATCAACATATCAGTCCTGACACACACATGTCATGCAACGTAATGCCACTGTACTACATACAATAGCTTCACATTTCAATGCACGCACTATGCAACTTGGCGAATCAGAACGATCCAAGTATTCACCTCTGCATTACAAATTCATGTCCTCTTTTCTTTATACAAGGGGTGTGGGTGAGTTGGGGGATTGGTTCAAACTCGTTAACAGCAGGCTTGCAAAACCAAGATTGTTACAGAGTCTCAGAGGGGAATGTATTGTTGACAAAGCTTTTCGACGTGCAGAACTATTTATACGCATTGCTTGACTGCCAAACCCTTGTGGGGGAGAGCTAGGAGAGACTCACCCCAATTCTCCATACGATTTGTAAAGGTGAATGAATAGAAAACGTGGACGTGATTTGTTCATATACCGACCAGCACACGTGATTTGGGTATTCAAAGGTCGTACATATCCTACAGGTAAAAGTACACGTTTTATATAACGACATATCACCCACAAAGACGTCTCGAACTGCTTTGCAGAGGCTAATAGCTGTAGAGTCTCATAGGTCCTTTTCCCATCCTTCCACCCATCCATCCATCCCGACTGCTTTGTGCCTTATGCATTTTTGTGAAGATGCTTGCAATAATATGTGGCCCATCGTGAGAACTTTCACACTATCTACAGAACGATAGCTTATGGTTGCCCTAGTTATGTTTTTATATCATCGCTCGATTGGATGCAGAACTGAAATCGTACTGACAGGTTTGAAAACTTTCTTGAGGCCTAACTTGCTATCTTGCTTGCGAGGCGACTCTCTTTGAAACATGATTTTGTTTTGATGTATTGACCCAACAGTAAAATAAAACTCTTATAGTCAGTTACTATTCCAAAGCACAGATGTTTTGCAACAGAATTCGTTTCAGATTTTTATTTCAGGCACGCTCTGATCGAGCCTAAAATGTGTTCTATGGTGTTATGCTTCTTTTTTACACTGCACCACCAATTTACTGTATGTGGCTGAAAAGGGGAGGAGAAACAGCAAATTTAGTCGTAACTTGACAACTAAAACAGTCTAATTAATGAACTGGAAAAAAGCAAAGCTTTCTCACCGGTCAATTTCTATCAGGCTGGTTCTGCCGTGTTTTATTGGATTTAAAAGGAGAAACTTTAGACCAAGTGAAATTTTCGGGGGTCGTCAAATAACTTTTTCTCAAGAAAATGCTGTTATCCTACATACCAAACCATTCCTTATGCTCTCAATCTAAGACAAAGCACAGCCTCAGTAATTACGGAATGCATCGCGGTGCACTTCAGAGTTAACAATAAGCTGACTAATAATGCTATGTTAATGCATCGATTACCTGCTGATCTATTCCCACCTACGCTGGGCAGGCCACCTTGCCCGCATGGGTGATGGCAGAATCCCGAAGAGATTGCTGTATGGCCAGCTGAAAGAAGGTCATCGGACAACTCAACGCCCCTACAGACGCTTCAGAGACTGCCTGAAGGAGCATCTCAAAGCTTGTGGCATGGACACTGAAAGCTGGGAGGCTCAGGCACAAGACAGGTCTCTGTGGAAACACCTCTGCCACAAGGGTGTCAAGACCTTCGAGAAAAAAAGAGCGGCCACTATTCAAGAGGAATGTAAGCGGCGCAGGCAGGGCATCTGCTGAGGTTTCCATTGCAGCAAATGCAAAAAATGCTGTGCCTCCAAGATTGGCCTCCATTCCCACACGAGGTTACATTTCAGATGACCTGCGTGCCCACTCATCCGTCGGACTCGACGGGAGAATCCAAAGATAAAATGTATTTTGTAATGGTTACGAGATATACCTCGTTGGATATGCACAGCAACAACGCAAATTTCATCGTGGCCAAGATGAGCAGACAGCATGCGTCTGATCGCAATCTCAGCAAAGGCCAAGAAAAGAGGAGAGGAGGAGGAGGAGGAGGAGGAGGAGGAGGAGGAGGAGGAGGAGGAGGAGGAGGAGGAGGAGGAGGAGCAGAAGGAGGAGCAGAAGGAGGAGGAGGAGGAGGAGGAGCAGAAGGAGGAGCAGAAGGAGGAGGAGGAGGAGGAGGAGGAGGAGGAGGAGGAGGAGGAGGAGGAGGAGGAGGAGGAGGACGAGGACGAGGACGAGGACGAGGACGAGGAGGAGGACGAGGACGAGGAGGAGGACGAGGAGGAAGACGAGGAGGAGGAGGAGGAGGAGGAGGAGGAGGAGGAGGAGGAGGAGGAGGAGGAGGAGGAGGAGGAGGAGGAGGAGGAGGAGGAGGAGGAGGAGGAGGAGGAGGAGGAGGAGCAAGAGGAGCAGGAGGAGCAAGAGGAGCAGGAGGAGCAAGAGGAGCAGGAGAAGCAGGAGGAGCATTTTGTTTGCACTATTGTCCGCCAAGGTGACAACTCGAGAAAAGACAGAAGTGTGGCAGACAATCTGCGAGGCTGTGAACTCCCGATGAGTTTACAAGAGGAATCTCACACGCACGTACAATTCATCGTCATCGTGCACTTCCAAATGATGTCAATTTTCGCAAAACACTCTGCTTTCTTAAACTTCCACGCAACACCAGCTTGTGCACGAGCCTTTCTTTCTTTCTATGTGCATTGCGTGCGACCCGACACGTCTTTTTGACTATGAGCCTGCTGGCCTTTGAATGTTACGCTTGACTACTGGGTGTTCGATTGATAGGAAACGGCGCATGCGCACTGTCTAGCAATCCGTAAACAACGAATGAATGACCTATATAGGTTTCGATGAATAAAACCATCAATTGAAAGTGTATTGACGATTTTAGATGTTAACCACGTCACAAGCATTCGTTTCTGTACACTCGTCAGTCAATTTACTCAAGTTATCTGTCCTAGAAACTATACAATTCCATTTCAAACTTTCGAGTCCAGAGCCGCTTCGTCGCCATTAAAATGCGATGCAGTGAGTGCAGACTCCGCTCCCTTGATTTAAGTCAACTAAGAAAATTTGAAGCTGGGTGGGACGTGGATTAACTTTGAGCACGATTTTTTTGACTTAGAGAAGTTGAAATCTCCCATGCACACCGAATTAGAGATTTACTGAGCTGAGCACGTGACTCAGTCTAAAGTCTGATTTAAGTCTCTCCATGCACACGGCCCCTGGAGCTCCCCCCGAGAGAGTAGGACGTTTTGAGGGCCGAAACACTTGTTGACCGGAGCTCATCCTCTGAAGACCGTCTGTTGCCTCGCTCTGTTGGGAGTTTCTTGCCACCACACATATTGAAGGCGATACACATAGAATGGACTTTGCGTGCTCAAGGACGAAACCAAAGGGACCTTAAAGGCCATGGAGTCTGTATTGGCGAATCCGGAGATAACTGGTTAGACCAATTTGTCCCTCGCAGCGGCAGTTGCAGTGAGGAGATGAGTACTGAAGAAGACCACATGAAGAGTGGCTGTGGATTTGCACTTCATGTATTTCTGGATAGTGGACCGCCTCTCCTCAATGCCAGGACGCCGCTGCACCAGCAGGACTGTGACCTTACCACGGAGAGCAAGGCAGTGAAAAAGGAAGATTAATCTTTACTTGGATTTGACTAATTAACTCGTTTGTCCATTGACGTCGAAAAGGACCTCTACATCTACTGAGATGTAGACTGGATAGTATGTGTCCGCAGATGGCTGATGAAGCAGATAGAGGCCCGAAATGATCCCCGCGTATCGGCCAGACATGAGTATATAGGCTCGGTTGTTCATGCGCCAGCAGATCTAAACTTGGGCAATGCTTGCTTCTGCTTTGCGTCAGCCAACCTTCTCTCCTTTGACGCCTGGCAACCCTTGCGGGTTATGGTTTGCCTTGTTGGCCGGTTCTGTGCTAGTGATCTCCAGGTTGTGATGTCGATGCCGAGATATTTCAGAGAGGCTTCCAGTGTATCTTTGAAGCTTTTTCTTTTTACTCCTGCGTGAGCATTTTCCTTTGGACAGCTCACAATGAAAGATGTGATTGGGGATACGCTGGTCAGACATTCTGAGGACATGACCTGCCCAGCAGGTCTGGGCTCTCATTATCAGAGTGTGGACTGACGGTAGGCCGATCCTGAAGACGACATCTGCGTCTGGCACCTGGTAGTGCCTCGGAATCCTCAGCATTTTGAGTTGACATCTGTGTGAAAGTCGTTCATTTGTCCTGCATGCCTTCTGTTGGCAGTTCAAGTTTCGCAGACATGCAGCGGGGATGAAATGACCACTGCACGATTAACTTTTAGCTGTGTTGCTAAACCGATCCCACATCTTTCTCACACTTTGGCTCGCATTCTGCCAAATGTAGAGCTCGCCTTCTGCAGTTGACTTCCCCCATCAATAGGCACTGTGTGAGAGAAGGTATTGTCTCGGCATATGCATTGGTTCACAGTTTGCAGCTTCTGTCCATTTACTGTGACAGTGAGCTCCGTGTCCGGGGTGTTGAGAGCTGAATGGTTCACGACCTCAGTCGTCTCCGTGCTGATTGTGAAACTGAAATTGCCGCAGGCAGCAGAATCTGTCCATGCTGGTTTGCATCCGGCGCTTGGATCCAGCATTCAGAGCAGTCATCGGCAAAGAAAAGGTCTCCAAACCATTTTTTCCTCACTTTGCTTGCAGCTTGGACTCTAGAGTCATAATCAACTAGTGCATATCACATCCTCCAAGCGGTTCATGACGCAATACACGTTGGGAAATAGAAGGCAATAATGTGATATAACATGGTATTTGCACTCAGAGGATGTTATGGCAACTTCAAAAGGTAATTCGGTGGAAGGGATACAATAACTCGATTAATTTTGTTATTCCATTTGATTCCTTTGATATTGTTAGAAGATGAATATAATTCACATCGTTAGCTGGATAAAGACTGTTCTTTATCGATCAATTGAAGTGCGATGTTCATAGTTGTTTGTTTGACATACACATTAACAGCGAACTCTCCGCGCTCTACGACGCCGGGCTTGACGCCATCGCCACATGAAACCAAGCCACTCGCTCCGCCTACAAGGGCCGTCAGCCCTTCCACAAACTGCCCTTTTCAGGGCTTCTATTATTTTTCCTCGAGAGAATGCAATTGGTCAGACTCCGGTCGTGTTTTTCCCCCTGTAGCAACCTAATAATCTGATACCGGCTCACCTCTTTGTTTGACATACGGTAACTGCCACATGATACCCTCTTCATCAGCTGGATGGAACCCATGGTCATGAAGCTCTAGTAACTTGCTCCAATACCTCTAAAATGGGTGACTCCACAGTACGTGCCGCCGGCGGGTATCTACAGTTTGAGAGCTTTGTTTCACCTGCTGGATATCGGCTCTTATGCCAGTTCATGTGAACAAAGTTTGCCAGTTAGCTTACTACGAGTTAAGGAAAATTGGCACTATTCGTCAATATCTTTCACAACAGGCCACTCAAACCCTTGTCACTTCCCTTGTTCTGTCCCGTCTTGATTATGGAAATTCTATTCTTGCCGGCATTCCTGACACTCAGCTAAACAAACTGCAAAAAGTCCAAAACACTGCTGTTAGATTAATTTTTAGATGTCCCAAGAGAACTCCCACATCCAAACTCCTTCGTGCACTGCATTGGCTCGCCGTCGCTCAGAGGATAGAGTATAAGCTAGCCACTATGTGCTTCAACTTCTTCAATCAAACTGCACCACACGCACTCAAAGAAATTCTCACTGTCTACACCCCCGCTAGAAATAACCGTTCAGCTGCAGACACCAAAACGTTACATGTCCCCCGTCGCTAACAGAAAACCAAAGGACAGCGAGCTTTTTCTTACATCGACCCTGTAACGTGGAATAGCCTACCTTTCCCTGTCCGTCACTCTGATTCCATGTCCCAGTTCAAAACCTCCCTCAAGACACACCTGTTCCGATCAGTCTTTCCTGACGAGCAGTGAAGTGCTTCACAAGGCGCCTCTTTTATGTTTCGTGTTTTGTTTATTGCCTGCTACTTAATTAATTGTATTCTATTTATTTTTTCTTTTATCTCAACTGTACAGTGTGCGAGTGTTAGAATGCTTTGTATGAGTGTAGACTTTCTAATTGTAAACGCCATGAGCTTGCCTATTAGGGAAGGTATGTGCGTAGAAATACTCTGTATTATTACTATTATTAGATCTACGTAGATTCAGCTGCTGCTGTCCCCTGCAGCCGCCTGGCGATTTTTCCCTCTCACATACTGCAGCCTGTACCTTTGCTGCTACAGGAAGCAGATTAAGGAAACGCCACGGACACCTGAACATCCTAATTCGAATGGGGTGACATGGCAGCCCTGTTCTGTCTCTACGCTGTCCTCATAGCTCCCTGTACCTTGCTGGCAGTCTCGCTTGGGTCTAGGCAATGTTGGCTTTCCGAGGAACTCTGTTTGACGAAAAGAAACGTTCACATTTTTTGTCGAGCAGATGATGAGATCGGGGGCTGGTTCGATTAAAAAATGTCTGTAGCAAAACAAAAATTACTACAAGAATTGACTGGAGGTGTAGAAATCCCTGGTTAATGAAGAATACAACGTTACGGGCGTAGTCCTTCCTCAAACTTCGGCAGCTTTGGCTTTTCCCTCCAGACATCCACACAGGTACGTACACATATGCACGTAGGTACATGCACGCACATTCCTACGCACGCACACATGCAAACACCTCTCCCCCCCCCGCGCGCACACACGCACACGCACGCACACACACGTACGCACGCGCGAGTACACACCCACACACACACACCACACACACGCACACACACACACACCACACACACTCACACACGCACGCACGCGCGCGCGCACGCACACACACACACACCACACAAACACACACACACACACGCACGCACGCGCGATCACACACACCACACACATACTCATACACCACACACACACACACACATTGGAGTATATACAAACACACACGCACACGTACACACACGTACATACACGCAAACACACACACACACACACACACACACACACACACACACACACACACAGGCACACACTCGCACGCACACATACACACACACTCACACACACCTCATACACACACACGCACACACATACACCACACACAACACGCACACACATCATCATCATCATCATCATCATCATCATCATGGTTTGGCTTCGAGAACGAAGATCGTGGTAGGGGGACAGGGTCTGCGACGGCTGCAGACTGACAATGCGGAACTTGCACACCTTCCCACAGTGGCTGCATCTGAAGGGCTGGTCTGTAGTGGCTGTTGCTGACGCATCACGGTTCTTTCTCCTCAATCTTTGGTACTCGACGTTGGCCCTTCGGTTGTGTACAAAGGACGAGGTAGCCGCATGGATGGTGTGTGTCCAGGCCTCGCGGTCAGCAGCAAGCGATGATCATTCACGATGGTCGGTGTGGCAGTCGTTGAGGGGCCTCTTGAGGCAGTTTTTGTATCCTTTCTTTGGAGCCCGCACTCTTCGGTGGCCAGAGGAGTATTCACCGTATAGCAGGATCTTGGGGAGACGATGGTCCTCCATTCTGGATACATGCCCTGCCCAGCTCAGTTGTGCCCTCAGCAGCATGGCCTCAACACAAACATTACACACACACATTCGAGCGTACATACAAACACACACACACACACACACACACACACGTTCATACATGCAAACACACAGACACACTCACACACACACACACAGACACACACTGACACACACACACGCGCGCGCGAGCGCGCGCGTAAAGATTTAGCTGCCTTCGTGATTAGTGAAAAGACTGAAGATGGAATGCATAGTTTTTGGTAAAAGTATCCGTCACCTGTTGGATTTTCATCATTTGAGTAGTCGTGCTGAGTTAGGAACGATGATAAGGTTGCTCATGCGCACTGGTAGGCGGGTTCAACCTGTACTTTTTCCAAGACTGACCTTTTTCTGGATAGATAACTGTAGAGCAAAGTCTGCTGGTCCTGGTGATTACATTTGTGAAAGAGCCAATCACTTGCAATGAAGATATGCCATGGGAACGGCAACTGCAAATAAAAAGGCTGGTTGAGGCTTGGAGCCCAGCATTTCCCGCAGAAAGAAGCTCCACCCCCAAAGGTAAGTCAAAGCATGCCGAGGACACACGCTTGGTAGTGGGACCCCCAACAGCCTACTCCACGAACATATGCTTTTTGTTGGAATAGATTTGCCAGTAGGTTTTTGTCTTTGATCGTGACTTCCATAATACTTGCATTTTGCATCCCTCACCATAATGCAAGTCATGTGGCACTGTTGTCTAACACACTGACTTCAGAGTGAAGATCTGCTCCTAGGTGTGCCTGCAGTTTGCGAGACAAGACGGGGCCGCTGCTCTCTCAGGGGTGAAAGTTCCCCCAACAAAACTTGGATCAGATTATCCACATAGGATAAATATCATCATCATCATCATCATCATCATCAAAATCACCATTACTATTATTAGTTCAATGTCCCAGATTAAAAAGCTAGCATGCCGCAGAACCAAAACTAGAAGCTTTGCAGAGCAGTACGACTGCGACGATGAGAAAGCTCAATTGACCAAGCTACGTCCATTCGTGTTGAGGTTAATGATGAATTATTACCATGTCTTCGTGGGGAAAGGCCCTTGAGGCTATAACTACTTTTCAACACAGACAATGGTCCACTGGTACAATGCGCGTGATTTCAAAGCTACGTCGGTCCTTCTGCATTCACGACTAGAACCATTGTAATGGTACAACGTCAAAAAGCAAAATGAAATTGCATTCATGTCTACATACATGGGTTATACATATATACGGAAACATTCCTGTCAATAAAATGAGATCGATTTTATCAATTCAGTTTATCTCAACGATAGAAATAGCTGCCTATTCCGCTTGTTGCCTCACATATGGAAACCTCACAAACAGATCTCGTAGATTTAGATGGCGCGCAACGACAGTTAACAAGAAATGGCGTTTGTTTCAATAAGGGTGAAGTATGTATGGATGTTGGTAGTCCGTCGTATCTCTCATGACAAATGTGCTACTCAGTGCGTGTCTGCAGAAGGTTTTGTAGGGCAGTTTTGTAAGGACAGTCTCAGGCAGGCAGGTAGGACGCGGAAAGTAAGCTATTGCCAAGGCCGACACATCTTGTACCTGGTGCCGTTTGTCTCCAGCATGCTGCGGGCTTTGAAAGCGATTTTCCTCAATCGCCCGATTGGCAGATTTCATGAGTTTCTCCACTTTGAATGGAAGAATCGTACCACAGAGTATGCGCCTGTGAGGGAAATATTGCACACTTATATAGAAGTATCTGTTTGAAATCGGGACTTTTCGAATCGATCTACTGGTGCTGATTGAGTCGATTTGATGTTCTTTTCTCTCCTGGGACGATATCGTGTTAATTGTCACTATTTACAACGGCAATTGTAAACAACATGCTACCGATTTTTTCTAACAATGCAAAAATGGCCTTCAATATTTTCCGTGGCTGAAAAAAAGGTTCATCTTGTCGCACATGGGATGCAACTGCCCTAAGAAAGGACGAACTATGACCTTTGCATTGACTGCTCGTGCACTTCTCAGCCACTGTCAGATGTGTCCTCCTCTTCCAGAGCCATGAAGGCCTTCGTCGTGCTGACCGCCGTTCTCCTGATCACCGGCACCCAGGCTGGCTTCCTGGACAGCCTCAAGCAAGCCTTCAGCGGCGTGGGTAGCGTCCTCAAGGCCACTGGCCAGAGTCTGCTTGGCCAACTGGACACCGTCGCAACTCAGCTCCTGAATGCCGCCACCAAGACAGGACTCGAGCTCCTCTCGCAGGGCACGCAAGGTAATCTTTCTATGGAAACGTAGAAGTAGAAACAATCTGAAGTCGGCAAAAACATGTAGGGAAGAACACGACACTGTTATTGTATTAGAATGCCTAGCTGACTTTTAGTCGTGTCATTTCGTCGCCTGGTACCGTGTGTAATATGACGGGATTGCTGTGCAACCAAAAGGTAAATGTATAAACATTTTCTTGGCCGCTACACTACCCGGAAATCAAAACTATCTATTTTGGTATTTTGTCATGTCTGTATAATTCGATGCCAGTATTTTGCAATGTGGGCTCAGTTGCTAGGCATGCAAATGGAATTTACTATACAGATTTCCCCCCCAATAATGTTATATCCAAAATACAGAGCTAGGTCACGACTTTCTCTGAGATTGTGAAATCTGATTACCTCCACACACACACACACCCACCCACCCACCCACCCACCCACCCACCCACACACACACACACACACACACACACACACACACACACACACCTAGTCTGCAGCATCTTCATATAATTCCCTGCAATACATGACCAGCACACTCTCAAGACAATCTGAATCACTTCATTTATCTACACAACAATGCAACAAAAAATTATCAGCTCATAACGTTACAGTGACACTCCTTCCCAGCCCTCACCTTCCACCCCACTCCACAGTGGGCATCTTTGTCTTGTTCGTGTTGTGCACGAGGCGATTCCACGCGTACCACACTGCCGCTCTCCACACGACGCTTCAAGCGCAATGCTTATCGCTTGCCACACGTGTAGCACGCGATGCTGCCAAGCCGCGCAGCGAGTGCGGAATGGAATAGAAACTGTCCTATTTTGCCTCACCTCGCGAGCGTCAGCCCAAAAGTGTTACAGTCGCAGACCACCGGCCACTGATACTGACTGCCACAATGACGAACGTTGAGATGAAGAAACTAACTGAGCTCTGTTGTACGCTGAATGAAGGAATGTTGCGACCGCCGTAACATGGCGTTGTGGAAGAGTGTACAAGCTGGCCTGTCGATGTTGCAAGTGACCACTGTCCCTCCCCATACTGCGAGCAAAACATGAAGCTAAATGTGCAACGTTTCCACAGCACCTTGCTTTGCGCAGTGCCGAGTCTATTAATTTATGTAAATATTATACAGCTCCCTACCAACTTCGCCATTTTGTTTTCGCTCATCGTGAAGACAACGGTGGATTTCTATGTTGGCACTTGCAGAGTCGCATTAAGTAAAACACATAGCGACTGGAAGATATCTTTGGATGACGATAGGGACTCACCGCAAAACAAGACAGTTTCTATCCCATTCCACATGTGGCTGTGGGGCTTGGCAGCATCGCTCTCAACACGTGTGGCAAGCGAAAAGCCCTATACATGTATATGAAGCATGATGTGAAGCGCGTCAGTGTGGAACGTGCGGAATCGCCTCGTGTACAACGGGTTTTAGACTCCACAGCCACATCGTTCCAGGAGCAATGATTGTGTACAGCTTTTGTCATCTGTGAAGGGCTACAATCTCACCAATGTGGCTTTTGAAACCTTTGTTTGGTAGCATGCCTTGCACGTCACCTCGTCTTCTCTACCGCAGCTCTTGCCCTGAACACGGCGTCTCAATTCCAGCCAACTGGCTCTACGAGGGACCTGAGGTAAATCCAACGCTATTTTGGTATTATTGTAGCCCAGTAATTAGGGGGTAAAGTGCAAAGTGGTTTGAACCCACAAAAGGATGGCAAGTCTCTTTATAAAACCGCATACTTTCGTTTACCAAATTTCCAAATCGATGTCTGCCCTCCTCCTGCCCTCTCCCTCTCAATACACATCGTAAGTTTGGTTCTTGGGATCATTGGCATGAGGAATGAATCAAACCGCCCCCTCTTCGATTTCAAACTCTCACGTCATTTGTGTTGGAAAGGGTGGTGTGTATGTGTGCGCGTGCGATCGTGTGTGTGTGTACGTGTTCGTGCCTGCGTGGGTAGGTATGTGTGTTCTCCCATGCTCTTCCCTGGCTTTTATCCTGGAGCAATGA
>JAWQFJ010003235.1:2500-62500 GCA_034096865.1 Theodoxus fluviatilis | reverse complement strand
CACAAAATGGCGGCAGAGTAAACAATGGACGACTGTGTCGAAGGCGTCGAAAGCCGCCTGAGACACAGGAGTTTCCATCGACTTAAAACTTGGTATGAGGTTAGATGTGGGCTGGGGTAAGGTCATGGTGGGGTTAAAAAAAAGGTGTCGCCATGGTAACCGGAAGTGGGCACAAACAAGATGGCCGCCGAAAACTCAAAGTGCTCCGATTTGACCGAAATTTGGTGTATGGGTAGGTAAAGTCAAATGATGAAGATCTGTGAACACATTTTTGGTTATGGTTACGCAATGAGAAAAACAAAATGGCCGCTGAAGAATTCGGCTTTGTATGTGGCTTTGACGCTTTGCGCATTGCCTGGCCGCGAAGCGGCTAGTCTCTATATATATTTTCGCTGTGTGTGTGTCTGTGTGTGTGTGTCTGTCTGTCTGTGTGTGACACTCATACGTTTCCACAGTTTTATTCCGATCGACTTGAAACTTGGTATGGGGTTAGGTGTGGACCGGGGTCAGGTCAACGTGGGGTTAAAAAAATGGTGTCGACATGGTAACCGGAAGTGGGCACAAACAAGATGGCCGCCGAAAACTCAAATTTCTCTGATTCGACCGAAATTTGGTGTGTAAGTTGGTAAAGTCAGATGATGAAGATCTGTGAACAAATTTTTCGGTTACCATGGTTACGTCACGAGAAAAACAAAATGGCGGCTGAGGAAATAATGGACGACTGTCGAAGGCGGCAAAGCCGCCTGAGACACAGGAGTTCCCATCGACTTAAAACTTGGAATGGGGTTAGATGTGGGCCAGGGTCAGGTCATGGTGGGGTTTTAAAAAATGGCGTTGCCATGGTAACCGGAAGTGGGCACAAACAAAATGGCCGCCGAAAACTCAAAGTGCTCCGATTTGACCGAAATTTGGTGTGTGGGTTGGTAAAGTCAAATGATGAAGATCTGTGAACAAATTTTTCGGTTACCATGGTTACGTAACGAGAAAAACAAAATGGCGGCAGAGTAAACAATGGACGACTGTCGAAGGCGGATTCAGAAGGCGGCGTAGCCGCCTGAGACACAGGAGTTCCCATCGACTTGGAACTTGGTATGGGGTTAGGTGTGGACCGGGGTCAGGTCAACGTGGGGTTAAAAAAATGGTGTTGCCATGGTAACCGGAAACAAGATGGCCGCCGAAAACTCAAAGTGCTCCAATTTGACCGAAATTTTGTGTATGGGTAGGTATAGTCAAATGAGGAAGATCTGTGAACACATTTTTGGTTATGGTTACGTAATGAGAAAAACAAAATGGCGGCTGAAGAATTTGGCTTTGTATGTGGCTTTGACGCTTTGCGCATTGCCTGGCCGCGAAGCGGCTAGTAATGTATAACTTCACGTAGTTCGGCTTGTGGAGATATTAACCGTAGATTTATAGTTGTGCGGGGTAGACCACCCGCCAAAAATTTTGAATAGTGCTTTTGATATCAATGTTTAGTAATTATTGTCGGATCAGATAGCGAAACGATCACAAGCAACTTAAACGAGCTTGGGAGCAGCGCTTACGTTTGATTCGGCAGCTGCAGTCGAACTCGATCGGTCAATCGATGTCTGACATCACACTTTGAGATTTCAATAACTTCATGAAGTTGCAATAGTTGCTTGTTTGCTGGAATGCCATGTAGCTTGACAACTTTTCCATCAATAATTTTGCCACGATGGTTATGGCAAATGACACAGTACTGTTTTCCACCCTCACAATCACATACTTTGAGCGATCTATAGTATTCAGTGCAGACGAAATGTTCGAGAATGCAACCGGCAGCTGCAGTCGAACTCGATCGGTCAATCGATGTCTGACATCACACTTTGAGATTTCAATAACTTCATGAAGTTGCAGTAGTTGCTTGTTTGCTGGAATAGGCTACCATGTCGGATCAGATAGTGAAACGATCACGTGCATTGAGTTTTGATGCGAGACCACGACACTCCCTGCAGGTGTGTTTTGTTTGCGTTGTAAAGTTTGAGTACTAGCTGTAAGTGTAAAAATGGTCAGTTATTAATATAATCGGTGATTTTAGTTGTAATGAAACTTTTTGTGTGTTTTAATGCCATTTTCTTGTCATCATCGACCCGATCTTACAAGTTAGGCCTATACTGCTATAGGCTATACCATGGATTCTATATAGGATCCATGGCTATACATTACGCCGTGCGGGCAAGTTGATCACTCGATGATATAGTGAATTTTCGGTCCTCGCCAGACCAGGGAAACGAAATTGTCAATTCAAGCCAGAACTAAACAGATATCTGCTTCTACTCATTCGAGCTTTACATGACACAGTACGTACTGTTTTCCACCCCCACATACATGTACTTTGAGCGATCTAGTATTCAGTTTGTGATCGTTTCGCTATCTGATCCGACAATAATTACTAAACATTGATATCAAAAGCACTATTCAACATTTTTGGCGGGTGGTCTACCCCGCACAACTAAAATCCAAATGGAAGCACAACCCAGGAACCAGGGTTAGGATCTGGGAAATAATCTACACCCTGGCTCCTGTGAGGTCCGTGCATTCCCTTGTTAAGGGGGAACGGCACACAAGACGAGAGAGACCACGGCCACCACGGTCTAGGGAGAGAACTGTCACCATGGTCTTGGGTTGGTCCAGGCAATTATCATCAGGCCTCGGACCAGCCAAGAGCTCCTGTACCCATGGGTTAATAAAGTTGTGGAAAGCAGCTACGACTCGTCTCTTACCTGCGCCCTTCTCCCATCAAGCCTCGAGCTCCTAAATGTTCGAACCTCAACCACCTGCTTTAGTCCCCCATCTTCACACTAGATTGTTTTGTGGTTGAACGTTTATCGAAATTCTTTTCGGCTCGCTGGGTGTGTGGTCAAAGGGAGATATAATAAAAGAACTGTAAACATGTATATTGCGATTCAGTAAATAATAATTATATCCGGGGGATGAATGAAGCATCGGGATGTGGGGGTGGGGTGACAAAACAGTGTATTAAATAATGGTGGTTTGCATAATATTTTCAGTGCCGGGCATTCATTTAGTGTTTTTTTTAGATGCCTGAAAGGTGTCATTCTGTAAACCAGAGTCAGTAGATAGATAGTAGATACTTTTGCCGGTAGACGAAATCTCTAGTTTACTAGAATGGAAAGGTGTAGGCTAATCAAAATCGTCTGTCGATTTCTTTCGAACGCTATAGCCTACCTATACTATACGTACTCTCGTCTCTGGCTGAGCATGGCGAACATGCTGGGAATACCTGCTTGCGCCAGTACGTCCTTGTTGGGGATGCGGTCCTGCCAGCTGATGCCCAGGATCCTTCTGAGGCAGCGCATGTGAAAGGTGTTGAGCCGGCGTTCTTGGCTGGAATACAGGGTCCACGCTTCGCTTCCGTAAAGGAGCGTGCTGAGAACGCAGGCCTGGTAGACTTTCATCTTGGTGTTGGTTGTCAGCATGGAGTTGTCCCAGACACGCTTTCCGAGGCGGGCCAGTGATGTTGCGGCTTTGCCAATGCGCTTGTTTAGTTCGGCGTCCAGAGACAAGTTGCTTGAGATGGTGGAGCCCAGGTATGTAAACTCCTCCACCACCATAAGGGTGTGGTCGCCGATGGAGATGCTGGGAGCGGTACTGACATCCTGACCCATGACTTCGGTCTTCTTGATGCTGATGGTCAGAGCGAATTCTTTGCATGCCTGGGCAAAGCAGTTGATGAGACGCTGCAGCGCTTCCTCTGTGTGCGCAGTCAGGGCAGCATCATCAGCAAACAACAGCTGGGTCACGTCAGCAGGATGGACGACGGCCGAATACCCAAAGATGTGCTGTACTGCGAGCTCACCACGGGATCCAGACCTGCAGGAAGACCTCTCCTCCGCTACAAGGACGTTTGTAAACGTGACATGACGGCAGGAGGCATCAACCCAGCAGGCTGGGAAATGTTGGCCGTTGACCGCAGCAGCTGGAGACACGCCGTCAAGACTGGCATCCAGGCCAGCGAGAAGAGGAGACAGGAGCAGTGGGAGGAGAAGAGAGATGAACACAGACGACAGAGGATAGCGTCGGCATCTACAGAGCCACGCCAAAGATTATAGGTTACACAAAGATAGCTCATAAGCTCAATGTTGTGAGGATCGAGACACGTTGCGCCCCAAGCGGCCAGGACTATGGGGAAGTAATCACACTGCTTAGATACATGTAAAAAGTGCTTGTTTGTCGACGCGTTTCTGATGCGTTCCGATCATGTTTGTGAATACATTAACGGTGTAATGTGTAATAAAATGATTTGCTGCAATAATGGGGGTGTTTTGGCTTTGTTTTTTGTAGCAGGCGTTGTGAAATCGAAATATTTGGTTCATAGAAAAAGGATGCTTCTGCGCATGCGCGTGAGCCTATAGTCCGTTTGAACATTGCACATTTAAAATGACGGACAGTCTCGCTTCGAGCAGAAAAAGCTGAATTTGGGGACACTAGAAACCCCATCCAAAGAAAATGTAAGCCATGAACAGCATTAATTTATCAAAGCTGTATGTTGATTGCATCATTAGGTCGTTAAAGCGCTTATCTTTTACAAATGGAAATGCAGGTCAACTACACGCCGATCTTCCAAGTTCGCGCACGTCTATTTATAGCTGACGCGCGGAATACATTGTTGTTATATCGCAACGAAATCCACTGACAGGTGCTTTCGCGTGAAGGAACCGGGTGGGGATGGGGGTGGGGATGGGGGGTGGGGGTGGAGGGTGGGGATGGCGGGTGGGGATGGGGTGGGTGGGGATGGGGGGTGGGGATGGAGGGTGGGGATGGCGGGTGGGGATGGGGTGGGTGGGGATGGGGGGTGGGGATGGAGGGTGGGGATGGCGGGTGGGGATGGGGTGGGTGGGGATGGGGGGTGGGGATGGAGGGTGGGGATGGAGGGTGGGGATGAAGGATAGGGGTGGGGGGTGGGGAGGAGGAGAAGGGGAGGAGGGGGAGGAGGAGGAGGGGAAGAGGGAGAGGAGGAGGAGGAGGAAGAGGGGAAGAGGGGGAGGAGGAGGGGAGGAGGAGGGGTGGAGGCCGGGGGAGGAGGCCGGGGGAGGAGGAGGAGGGAGAGGAGGGGGAGGAGGAGGGGAGGAGGAATGGGAGGGGGACGAGGAGGGGGAGTGGGAGGAGGAGGGGGAGGAGGAGGAGGGAGAGGAGGGGGAGGGGGGGGGGAGGAGGAGGAGGAGGAGGAGGAGGAGGAGGAGGAGGAGGAGGAGGAGGAGGAGGAGGAGGAGGAGGGATGTTGAATGCATGAATAGGTCGTGCATTGCAAAATTGGAAATGCGGGTCAATGCACCTTCACGCGAAAGCACCTGTCAGTGGATTTCGTTGCGATAGAACAACAATGTATTCCGCGCGTCAGCTATAAATAGACGTGCGCGAACTTGGAAGATCGGCGTGTAGTTGACCTGCATTTCCATTTGTAAAAGATACGCGCTTTAACGACCTAATGATGCAATCAACATACAGCTTTGATAAATTAATGCTGTTCATGGCTTACATTTTCTTTGGATGGGGTTTCTAGTGTCCCCAAATTCAGCTTTTTCTGCGCGAAGCGAGACTATGTCCGTCATTTTAAATGTGCAATGTTCAAACGGACTATAGGCTCACGCGCATGCGCAGAAGCATCCTTTTCTATGAACCAAATATTTCGATTTCACAACGCCTGCTACAAAAAACAAAGCCAAAACACCCCCATTATTGCAGCAAATCATTTTATTACACATTACACCGTAAATGTATTCACAAACATGATCGGAATGCATCAGAAACGCGTCGACAAACAAGCACTTTTTACATGTATCTAAGCAGTGTGATTACTTCCCCATAGTCCTGGCCGCTTGGGGCGCTGCGTTCCAAGCGTCTTGTAACTTTTAAGAGCAAAAGCTCGGCATGAGCTATCTTTGTGTAACCTATAATCTTTGGCCACGCCAGGACTTCACTTGTGACAAGTGCAACAGAGCATGCGGCTCAAGGATCAGCGCCACAGAGTACGCTGCCGCTCAACCCCGGACTGACCAAACCTGGCGCACACTCCATGGTCTCACGAGACTGACGGATGCCAACAACTATACTCGATCTATAGGCGATACGCCAGTTCAGTCACTGCGACGCATTTATACACTTTTGTTCCACAAATCAACGTGTGCAGCACCAACGTAATGGACAAATATATGCAAAATGGCTTTTATCTATTAATCTTTCTTCCTTTCCCTATTTTGCGCAAAGTATCACTTTCACTTCAGTTGGCCTCAACCTTTACGCCATGTTGCACTGAGCAAATGAGCGTTGAAATCTTGCTCCTTAAGGTCTCAGGCAAGTCTATCCACACACAAAAACTATCGTTCAATGAATTAGATGCCGATAATCTAACAAAACCTAAACGGGTTTACG
This sequence comes from Theodoxus fluviatilis, assembly GCA_034096865.1. Classification (NCBI taxonomy): domain Eukaryota; kingdom Metazoa; phylum Mollusca; class Gastropoda; order Cycloneritida; family Neritidae; genus Theodoxus; species Theodoxus fluviatilis. Next base: position 56,086 of record JAWQFJ010003235.1, on the reverse strand, counting down.
AAATTACGCGCGCCCATTCACCACTGGCGTGCTTCATTAGTCACGTGACTTCAGGTCAAGCTGCAGCAGGAAATTCCCGCGCATTCAACAGCCTTCGTGAGTTGGATTGGTACTCTTCATCATCCTCGGGTAAAGTAATTTTGTTCACATTTTCCATTGTACTGTATTAGGATTGTAAAACCTATCTACAAAGGCTATGCATTGTGGTTTTCTCGTATGAGGCATCGATGGTTCCACGGTTGATATCCGCCATTTTCCATGCGGATCTTGATGTACATTTGTTTATATTTGCTTGTAACGTAACTAACACGTGCACAACACACCGTGATACTTCTAAATGAAATAAACTATCGATTTCCATTAGCCATGAGTATGATAACTGTTTTCATGAGGGAAGATGGATGCACCGGGTTGCCTACTGTATTTATCGCCCCTCATTGCCTAAACGGTGTCAACCGGCTCTGTAGCGTTGTGCAGTAGAGTGTCACGTATGAAAACCTAATGCATGTTACCATGATCCTATGCAGTTGCTATTGCCACTGTCCTTTACATTATATTGCAGTTACTCCCTGGAACATACATTATTGATACTTTAATAAACATATAATTAGTTATATGCAGAGATGCAGCGTCAAGTTGATCGGTTTTTCATACCACGTAACTAATTCGTAAATTAAAATGGCATCAGCTCCTTCAAACTTGCTTTTGCTCGTGATGTAAATGTCCGAATTGCTGGTGTGGAATGATATTCCGTTGAAAAATCTGAGGTAATTTGAAGGAAGTGGATGCTTCAAGAGCACTTGCTCTCGGTTTCCACAGCTGATGGTATCGATTGAATCGCATAATAGCTACCACTGTCCAGTGGAGGAAACATAGTTCCAATTACTCATTTCAATTAGTATTAAGGTTATGTTGTGAATAGTAATTTCGCTGTAAATTTACCAAACTCATGGTGTTAATCAAATGAGCCACCTCGAGCAAACTGCTGACTGAATCAATCATTGCCCAGATCTTTCAACTAGTCCAGATTGATGAATTGAACTCTGAAGCTTCCTTGTCCATTCTAGTCCACTAGAGACCTCGACTGCCGGCGAAAGAGTCTGGTTCACAGAATGCATCCTTGTCATGTCATGATACCTGATTTGGGTTTCTCAGGACTGATATGCTAGCACAGGCAATCGAAAAGGCATTTCCAGTCATTATGTTTTTAAAGTGATTACTATATCAGCAGAGGATCAAGCAATGAAGCATTCTGCTCTGCAGCACCTGTCTTCAGGTTATTGACAGAGGCTTCAACAAGAGAGAATTGAAAGTATCCAAAAGAGGTAAAAAGATACAAAGTCGTTCATTGCACTGAATCACAATATGATGAAATGTAGTGTAACCAGTGTGAGCAAAGTGCATTATATTAACGACTATTTCCCCATTGTACGGGCCGATGGCCTACCAATAAAGTATTTTGTTTGTTCGTTCCTTCAAAGATACACCTTTTCCATCATGTGGACCTCCAATATCAAACACACACACACCAATTTTGATAATATTGCTGGACCTATCTTTTCTGCCAACCGTAAACTTTTTTGTGATTACACTGAAAAAAAAGAAAAAAAGAAATTGATGGTAAACAAGAAAAGAGCTTCTACAATTTCATGTTTACTATCGATTTATCTAGATCACCAGGTCCTGGCAGCCCCATTTCTAGTAGTCTCCCATCCTGCATGAGTACATAGTCGCCTTATCAACCTCTACTTTGTCTTTTAACAGGAGGATTTAGATGAGCAAGTTTTGGCATTTGATTATGTGTGAGGTGCAGTGCCATGGTTCAATCCCTGGGTCAGGAGAAAACTGGATTGTTACTTTCTAGCAATTCCCTATTGACTGATACTCTGTGTTGTTACTGTGTGTTTTAACCCTGTGTGTGCATGAATGAGTATGAATGCACATATGTATGCATAAGTTAAACATCTATGATGAACCTTTCCCTCTGTGACTGTGAGTGTTGTTGAACAATTCCCTATCGGCTGCTACCCTGTGTCGTTACTATGTGTTGTAACCCTCTGTGTGTGAATGAGTATGAATGTATGTAGGATAAACATCTATGATGCACCTCCCCCTCTGCATGACTGTGTGGTGTTGGTTCAACAGTTCCACGTTTACTGTTGATGTGATGTCTTGAAGCACGTCTTGCTGACTAGGGGATCCTTGTCGACCCTACTAGGGACATCCTAGAACCATGGAAAATGCGTGACATTTTTTGTGTGTGTGCATGCGCCACTGAGCAGCCTTTGGGCTGGAAGTGCGCTCAATATAAGTACATTATAAGTACATTATACATGGTAAACAATTAACGGCATGCTGTCCCATCTTTCCTGTCAAATGAGCACTCACGGAATCCACAAATAGGTAGTGGCAGTCAAATTTTTGTTTTACATTGAGGCTAAAAAAAAAAATAATTTTGAAAGAGTTTTATTCTTGGGAATGAGCAAAACATAATTTGATTCTAGGTCTTATGGTTCTTGAGTTACATTACTTTAAAGAAAAAAACTGATGCACTGAAATACATGTACCTGCACAGATGACCATTTGAAACAGCAGAAAAAAGTCACTGAGCTACAAGAATATTTAAACTCTCCATATTTAACAAAACATATATACATAAAACAGGTGTATGAAGTTTCACAACATTAGGAAACAGGTTTGATGAAATATGATGGCATAAACTTTTATAAATTTTCAAAAACGTAAATGTTAACATTAGCTAAATACCCAAGTTTGAGACCTTACACAAATGAAAAGACATTAGGTATAAAACATTCTTTTTCACAGATATACTGTATAGTACAATGTATATGAAGATTGACTCCAATTCTTTTCAGCCTCAATGAGAATCATATACTGAGATATGCAGATTTTGAAATGAAAAAAATATTTAAGAGTCAGGTGATAAATGATCAGTCAGATCAATACCACTCATTTGGGGAAAACCTATAACTTCTGAACCTTTGGTTCATTCGTCATAAAATGTTTACCAGGCATAGAAATATAGTTTAGGTATCTTAGGAAGGAGGCATTTGAGCAAAATAAAAAGTCAAAGTTGTGAGGGTTTTTTAAAGAGAGAGACAATTAAATGTAAATGATGTTGAACTTGGTCATAAACAGAACTTTCCGTAAGTATCTTGGAATCATGAATCATGTCAAGTACATGTTTCAGTCTTCACACACACCTTGTCAAGAGCCAGTTATCAAAGAAACACTGGCATTAACTCTTAACATCCTGTACCGCTCCTAACTGCTCGTTAGTCTAAATCCTAATCTTGCGAATTACATGCAAAGTAACCAAAGAAAAATATCAAAAACACTTTGTACTTGATCTTAGAATGACCAACATTTACTTTTGACTAAAGTATGAATTTTTTTAAACAAATCAACCGTGTTACGTTTCGTTTTCTTTAAAACCTTATAGGACTGGGGCTTGTAGAACTTTTTGTGAAATTCCTTATAGGACGTTACGAGTTAATGTAAACAAAGCATGAACATTCTACGAACTTGGACTGGTTGAACCGAATGGCAGTATGGGTCATTACATGATGTTGTCCTACTTGTTTGATATATTCCTAGGCCAGGGTATCCTAGTATTAGTATTACTCATTGAAATATGTTGCATTGTCACAGGTGAGTGAAGGCTTGGCAAGGGCAGGTGAAGTGGTGGTGCAGCAGACTGAGTCATGCCTGCTGCGCGGCCACGAAGGAATGCAGGAGACAGAAACAAGTCCCAGGAAGAAGTTCCACATGAAATGTCAGCAGACATGATGGATCCCTCTGCAGAAATGTAAGGAAATGCATGCTTTAGGTCTGAATATTGATCTGAATCAATGTATTGATTGAGTAGCTGGAACTTTTCAAATTTGGTGACTTGTTTGGGAGGGAAATAGAGGTGGAGGGAGAGAGAGAGAGAGAAGTTTTTTTTAATTTAAACAGGGTTCATCTCGGAATCATTTTACTTTTTTTAGCTTTATCATCTGTCGTGATGATGATAATTGGGTGATGGTCTTCTGAAGTTTCAAATGTCTTTTCAGACTAACCATGTACTTATAGTCTGTAAATTGAAAAGTTATTATGAATTATTATGTGTGACTCCTTTTACATTCTCACAATGTTTGTTCCTATCTTAAATGGCCTTTTGAACAATTTAACAAAAAGACTGAATTAGCAAGCTGCCTTCATTTCTTGGAAAGCAAAAATTGTGTATCTTATGAACACTCTGCATAGTGGTCTCTTTCGTGCAAGTCATGTTGTCTTTTTTTGTGTGGACAAATTAAGGTCATATTACTGAACAAGGGTAAATTCATAAATGTTTCTGGGCTGTCTTAAATACTGTCCACAGATGAAGACTTAACATTTTGTAGAAAGAAAATCACTGCTTATAATCTGGTTCTGACTAAAATGACTGCAATTTGTTCCAGGCATGAGCGAGAGTCGGACAGTGATTTTGATGCGCCCCCACAACCCAAGAGAAAGAAGCCACAGAAGAATACTGATGGAGGGGTGTGTTGATCTGTAGTTTATTTATGATTTTGTATGAATGCAAGTTTTTTCCATGATTGGAGCCTGGCTAGGCAACCATTGTCCAGAACCTAAAGAAAAAGTTTGCTATACACTGATGTGTAATTCAGTATACCTCTGTGAAATCATACTGTTGTGTGTGATATGCAAGGTTTTTTATAAGTGATTTAAGACACTCTGCCAGGTGTATAAACTATAGGCCTAGTGCCCCAGAACTTAAATCCATGATGGATACATGTGAAGAGTCCATGCCGTTGTGCCTGTTTTTCTCAAATTGATAATTCTGATAGCTGGATTGCAGACTAAAAAGGAAGTCGCTTTCCCCTATTAAAGATGAGCATTGCAATCCCATGGATAGATTGATTTACTAAAATACCTAACATCAACTTTCTCTTCACTTTGGGCACCCTAGAGTTCAAGACTTGAAGTTATTTTTGAGTTAGCAAGCATTTCACTTCACTCACTTTAAATATTTCTTTTTGGCAATGGAGGGAGTGCACAGTACTTTTCCATTTCAGCCGCCCAAGAAGGCCAAGAAGGGCAACAAGAAGGCAGTGGAGGAAGAGAGGACAGATGGAAGCCTGTTTGAGGTTGTCAAGACAGGGAAAGCTGCTCTCCAGGTAGGGTTGCCACTGTTACCTTGTCTTCATGATAAAAACTGCATGAGAATGACTGTAGTAAAACTGTTTGCTTGATTTTGTCAAATTAGTGGATAAAAGTCACCAAGTAGTGAAAGAGGAGAAAACTGTTGAACCCTAAAGAGGTTTGTTCTAACATGTTTTAGTCATTTAGTGACTTATCTTTTCTCATCCCAGAGAGGAAGTTTGATTTCAGTCAGAATGTGATGCATGTGCTGATGAATCCCTCTGACATCTGAGCACCAAGTAAGATGATGTGGAAGGCAGTTGCAGTATGAATTATTGGATCATAGAATTTACCCAGAAGCAGATATATCCTTTGTGTAGAGAGCTTGTAGCTGATTAGTTTCCAAATATGCTGATGTAAGGGAACTTTTTGCTTTTTTAGCAGATTTGTTCTAATATCACTTTGTTGAATGACATGAACATCTTGATATAACATACATGCACCACACTCATTTAATGACTAGCAGATTAAATGAATACAAAATAGAGCTGATATGATTTTCCTGCTTATACATTCTAATATAGGCTGGCCTTTCTTTCCTAATTTATCACATGAAACCGTGTCCATTAATTTAGCTTGTGCTGAGGCCTTTATCAAAACATTGTTAACTCATTAATATTTTCATTTATCATATGCATGATATTGTCTGTTTTCTCCAGTATGCTTTCACTCAGAAGATCTTACCTACATTTTGTTTTTGTATTTTTTGTGTGCTAGTTATTCATCCTTGATTTCGCTTTTAATTATTTACCCTTTCATTAACCCTTATCGTGGCAAGCGCGGCAATTGCCGCGCTCGCCTTCGTGGTCCGCCAGTGGCAAGCGCGGCATATGTCGTTTCTGACACCACGTGCGTTCTGCCTCTCTCCTAGTACAAGCCTATCATATAACTCTACGTTTACTGACTCCAGTTCATGCAGAAGAGGTTTCTCTACAGTCTTCAGCTTGGCCAATCAAAAATCAGGGCGATTTTATGTGCGTTATAGTAGAAATTATGGGATATCCTGTACGAATGGAAGTGGACGCTCGAGGCAACATGTCGCGATCGCGAAATCTGTTTGAGGATTTTAATCCTTCAGCTGCCGAAGATGAAGATGATGAGGAAACTTTAGATGAAGTGATCAGGCAAGCTGTAATTAGCTCAAGAATGCCGATCTCTCAAGCTGCGAGTGATCGAGAGGTGGGAGAGGATGACAGTGAGGGTTGGATGCGAACAGCTGATGACCCGCTAATCGCGCCGTTCACGGGCGAGTCGAAACTCCTTGCAGATATTGACTCTGACGCTGAGCCAATTGACTTTTTGAACCTATTCCTGGACGATACAGTTTTTGATTTGCTTGTGGAGCAAACAAACCTGTATGCTCAAAGGAAACTGGAAATTTGAGGAATATTGCATAAGATGGAAGAGAGTGTAGGTAATCAGAATTACTTCATTTTCCCTAATACCTGGCTCATCAAATTTGCATTATAATTTAAAGAGTGCATTTTTGGTCAAAGGGAATGATACATTAGTATGCACAGATGATAAAGCAACATCCAGTAGGGTTTATAGGGTATTTACCCACTATTGCATAGTGATTTACCTGTTTTATTTCTCGAGGAGTGAAAAAAACCCACAAATGTTAAACATTTAAAATTTGACCCAAAAATCAGGTTTTGAATAAAGACTATAAACTGTACACCAAAATATTGTTCATTCAATTTCAAGCATTTTGTCTTTTTACTTTATGTGTCTATCTGTAACGGTTCATCAGCAATCTCAAAGTTAATGAAAGGTGTGCGTGTTGCTCAATTTGCTCGTGTTTTAGCGCCACTGGCAGCCCATAACGTCACCGTTTTAGCACCACTGTAAGGGTTAATTGCCATCCAGGTGGTGATAGACGACTGGATCGAGACCTACAAGATGGACCGCAACAACGCACTCCTGGAGCTGATCCAGTTCTTCATCCAGTGCTCAGGATGCAAGGGAAAGATCACGCCCTACATGTATGCCAACATGGAGCACGCTGAGATCATCAGGAAGATGACAGAGGAGTTCGATGAGGTGAGTGTGATAGTGTTAAATCTCTTAGTCTTTGAGCTCTCATAAAGTTTTGTGGCTTGGTGAAGAACAAAAAAATGATGTCATGGTGTGGCATTTTGAACTTCAACAAGGCCGATGAAGAATATTATTTTCATTTTATTCTAACTTTTTCTTTGCAGGAAAGTGGGGACTACCCTCTGATCATGACTGGGCCAGTGTGGAAGAAGTTCAGGCAGAACTTCTGTGAGTTTGTTCAGGTGCTGGTGAGGCAGTGTCAGTACAGCATCATCTATGACCAGTACATGATGGACAACATCATCTCGCTACTCACAGGACTCACTGACTCCCAAGTCCGTGCCTTCCGCCACACCAGCACCCTGGCCGGTAAGCTGAAAACTCCTGACCTACTGTCTTGGGTTTCTTTCTTTCAATCTCTTATCTTATCTTTTCTTTCTTTCTTTCTCTCTTTCTTTATCTCTTTCTTGCTTTCTTATGAATGTATAATAAAATTAATGTTACATAGTGCTTACTTAGTTTTGCAGGATTTACTGATTGCAGGATCAGGGTGGTATCATTAAGTACTGTGTGCAAAATTGGGTTGGGTAAAAAACTAAATATTTAGATGGCTAGTGAGAGAGAAGCCATAGAGAGGAGTGACAGAGGAATGGCAGATTGTGTGTTGGAGCAGATGTTTCAGTTGGTGTAGGTGGATGAAATAATGCTCATTATTTATTGACTGACCTGAATTATAGACAAAATTATTTCATTTTCAGTGGCAATATTCTCTGTTGTTCCAATGTCGTAGACACAAATACTTATTTGGTTCCGACAATGTATCTTTTGGTATGATAGGTCGGAAATGCATACTTTTAATTTTACCTCTATGTGTATTTGTCTCTTGAAATAATGACAATGAAATCTTCACTTGGCAACCATGAGTGGGGGGAAAATGTCATGCATTGATGAGATTGATGAATAGGACCTATATTTTAATCAAATGTAGAGGAATATGAACATATATCTCAAATTTGCATTACTCTTTTTCTTTTCTTTTCCTTGTTGATATGATAGGGATGTGTGTTGGAGGTTCCACTATTATTGCTTGGAGGTAGATTTGATAAGGTCATGCTGATGCATGTTTATTTCAGCCATGAAACTAATGACAGCCCTGGTGGATGTAGCTCTCAACCTAAGTATCAACCTTGACAACACACAGCGTCAGTACGAGGCAGAGCGCAGCAAGCAGCAAAATAAACGTGCCACAGAGCGTCTTGAACTGCTCATGTCCAAGAGGCAGGAGGTCAGTTGTGGATATGGTTGTGCATGTGTGTTTATGTGCAAAAGGAGAGGTGGGGTTTGTGGGCCTTTTCTAGAGCCCCTTCACAATGCAAAGACTTTCCCTGGCACTGCCTGCAGACACTATTTCACATGTGAAGAGTTGCAAGATAGGGAGAAGACTAAGTTGAGATTATGAACTGTTTCCTTGTGTTTCTTTCTGCAAGGTCCTTCCAAAACCATTTTTACAAATAGTTCATAGCTTTTAGTGCTTTGTGTAGGGTAAAGGTATAGTTCTGTCTCTGAAATTTTTAGTTTTCCTGTGTATGTTTTATGCAAAATCCTTTTGTTAACCCATTTCAGCCTAACGTTATCTGTTAAAAAAAAGCTCCCTGGTTCCTGAGCATTTTTGCAACAAAAAAAAAACACAAATCCAGTGACCGGTTTCAAAATGTATTTTCTCTGCTTGTGTACAAGATATTTTGATGATTCAAACACTGTAAGAAAGCTTATATTCTTGGTTTTCTAGTCATGTCAAGCATTTGCCTCTCTTACAAATACTTTTGTTTAGCCATTTTAAGAAAAATGAAAAAATAGCAGAAAATGACAATTCTCTGCACTTACAACCTGTTGTAAATGAAATGATGACTTAAAATGCAACAGTTTTAACTGTAAAAGAATGTGAACCATTTATCTATCATGTGAGTAAATTACAGCAACATCCATGATTTACAAAGTATTTCACACAAAATCAAATGAAACTTGCTGTGATATCAGCATTTTACCATTCTCCGTCTTTACTTGCACATTTGCATTTTTCTCATTTTTTGGTCAATGTATGTATATCAATTAGCCACTGATTTGTAACTAAGATATTGTGCTTTGTTATTATGCCATCATCTTTCACAAAATACGAACAATGCATTACACAGTATCATAATAAAAAAGAGAAATAAAATATTGTTACATGACACAAAACTCTTTCTAGCATAGTATATGATTGTTATCTTCATTGAACTTTCACAGATGACAAAATAATTAACATGGGCAAAAATACTAACCAATTTTGCATCATCTCTGAACATTTCTGAGATTTCTAAACATTATTCTTCATTTTCTGGACTGGAGGATATGACATCCTGACGTCAGTGAAATTGTTGTCTTTAGAACTTGTGCAAACACATCTCATGGCATTTTCATGCAGAAATCAAGCAAAGTAATCCACATTCTGGTGTAGAATTCCACACAGATCTTCATGAAATATCCAGTCCAAGCAAAATTACACCAAAAGAGTCTAATATGTCATGCCCCTGTTCGCTTGAAAGTTTCTTCAGAGCGTTGGGTGAAACCTGTGTACTTCCACTCACTTGCTGCTCTGGGTTCACTGACATCTTCATCTGATTCTTCCGAAAACTCGCCTCCTCCACCTTGTTCGATGTCTAATCTGTTAGGCTCGTCACCAACTTTGGTCGATTCTGGGTCTAATTCCACTTCAATGTCACTTTCCTCACTCATATAAGATCCTTCGTCAGCCATTTTGACAAAACGTTCCAAAAATCAAAATGTCACAAGATTAAAACATCAATAACTTTGATTCTACATCACCGAATCGCGACGAAATCTTCGCACCGTATGCGCAGTTATTTGCAGATATCCCACAATTCCCTGCGTTGTTGATAGGCCGACAAGATTGACTTGCCTCAATCCGTTTTACAGAGCTACTATAGGATGCGACGTGTACGTCGCATCCGTCGGTAAAAGTAGATGCAACGTGAACGTCGCATCCGGCGGAAATGGGTTAAGGACTCATTTCACTGTTGTGATAGTAGTTACAGCTTGCTGTCATGAGTGTATTGCCCCAGTGAGGGCTTTAGGAAGATAATTTATGTTACAGCTGGAGGAAAACCAGGCAGAGATTAGAAACATGCTGACTTACATCTTCAAAGGTGTATTTGTCCACAGATACAGGTATGTACTCTCAGTAATGTAGAAAGAGTTTTTGGAAAGTCAGTTTGATGTTTGTGGAGAAAATGGAGTGAACCACTGTAGAGTTGGGATGTGAAGATACTGTTTGTTGATATCACAACAAATTTGTCATTATTTGTCCTCAGTAAGCAGAATCCACGTAAAGGAAGTTTCTTTGGAATTCCTTTGGGAAACATAATGTATTACAAATACAGCTATTGTGTAGCAGGATAAAATTTTCCATTCTGAAAATACATCATCCACATGATACACAGACTGAACTGCACTTTTCAGTAATTAGTTAAAACATGTACTTAAGGCTCTTGATAGCCATGAGTAGCAGCTCTTTTCATACGATCTGTAATTATTTTATCAGACTCTGTGAAGAGTTTCTTCAGTTCCTGTCATGGTTCTCAACTAAACATATAGGACTGTAGTTGTTTTGCTGGGAAATAAACTTGATGTATTCATGTATCTTGTAAGTAATTGTGTTGGAAATACTTGAATGTGCTGGAGAAATGTCAGCATGATGTAACCACTTCCAGTTCCACTCCCACGGATAGAGTCTCTCATTTCCTCTCCACAGAGACACACAGCCAGAGATCCGCTCTGTCTGTATGGCTGAGATTGGTGTGTGGATGAAGAAGTACCCCAACATGTTCCTCGATGACAGCTACCTCAAGTATGTTGGATGGACCCTTTATGACAAGGTCAGTGCGCAGAGAGAGGATTCCTTGAACCTCCTTTGAATTCTTTTGTTATGTGATGAGATTTCTACCCCTCAAAACAAGTTGGGTTTAAAAAATCTGCAAATATGATCTTGAAGAAGCTGCCTTTTTCTTAATCCGATTTTGACTGAATGATCTGTCAACAGGAATGAAGAGTATGCTGTATAATGACTGTAAGAGATGTGCTTTTACTTGGAGCAAACAAGAAAACATTTTTGCTGCTTGGATCAGTCATATTTGCCAATATGTAAGTTTTAGAATATATTTTGCTTTCATGTATCTTTGCTAGATTGGAGATGTGCGTCTTTGCTGCCTCCGAACTCTGCAGCCACTATATGACTCATCTGAGCTGTCCAACAAGCTGGAGCTCTTCACCAATAGATTCAAGGTGAGATTGGACTCGTGTATGTGCTCAGGGAAAAGAGTGCGCTTTTAATTTTCAGTACACTTCAATGAGATTTGATCATTTCATTTCATGATAACAATATTGCAGATGTTATTGACGGTGGGTTATGTCTGAAAGTTTTTGCATTGATTTTAAGTCAAGCATGAAACAGAGCAGAGCCCAGTATGAATGAAGCTGCAGCAATCTAACAAAACCTTTCCCCTGATGTGCTGAAGGATTTGATTATGCTTGGCCATTGAGATATTTCACTCACAGTTTTGCAGTAGCCTACGTATTGCTGGCTAATGCAAAGACACAAAGTCTGTGCCGTGGCTGGTGACATGTTGACCATTGCCAGCAGTGATGTGATGGAACAACTGGGCTTGGTGTGCACAAAACCATGCCCCTATGCTATGTTGTAGGACCGCATTGTTGAGATGACTCTGGACAAGGAGTATGAAGTTGCTGTGGCTGGAGTCAAACTGGTCATCAGTGTCCTCAAGTGAGTTGCCGTTTCATTGACTACATCCAAAATGATTAGTTCATGGGTGCTGCCTACTGATCTCATCTCATGTCTTTTCTCTGTGCAGCATCTACAGGGTGAGAATGTTGGGAGGTTAGTCTGTTCAGTGGTGTGCACTCATTCAGTGATAGTTCACCTGATAATGTGAAGTTGCTTATTGATTGCAAATTTCATTCTGATTCAGGAGACAGGATTATGGCGTCAGTGTACTTGAGCTGCTATGATGTTACTCCAAACTAAGTAAAAATTCATTTGGCTCTCAGTACACTGAAGCACTCTTGGGGTATTTCAGTTAACTTTGAAAAAATCCTATAACTTGTATAAGCAATGAAAAGTTATTTTGAAGTATTACCTTCTTTTTTTCATGTTCATGATGAATTTTTAACAATGTAAAGTTTATAATAATTACATTAATAAAAGGCTGGGCCAGTTGCCTAATAAGAAGAGAATGAAAGTTCTTTGGGACTCTGTGAGTATTGGCATCAATTGGGGCACTGCTCTCAAAAGACTTTGCTTTTCCATTTAGTTTGCCTCTCTGAAAGATGAACCAGAGTGCTTTTGGAAATATGCTACGACAGGCAACTCTGCTGTGGGATGTTTGTTATGGCACAAAGCTGGTTTCTCTAGTGGAGAGTTTTCTTCATGTTACATTCTCTGTGTTCAACAGGTATGGAGATGCAGTGCTCAATGACAAGGACTGCGAGAATGTCTATGAGCTGGTCTACTCCTCACACCGCCAGGTGGCTCAGGCAGCAGGCGGCTTCCTCAATGCCAAGCTCTTCAAACGTGAGGACGAGTCCCTGCAGAATCTTCGATCTGCCAAGGGCAAGAAGCTCAGCCCTAACACACCTCTCATCAAAGACTTGGTCCAGTTCTTCATAGAGAGTGAGGTGAGGCACTTTTGGGAAAAGTTGTATGCAATGTTGTAGTAGTGGTGGTGATGGTAACAGTGAAGAGAAGAATGAGAACTGTTGTCAAGTGAACTGTCACTTAAGCATGTGAAATGTTTTGTCATTCAAGCATGGTCATAGTCCTCATTTGTTATGTGGTATTTGAAATATATCCAATGTTTTCTTTGTTTCTATGCATGTGAGTGAAAGAGATGTGTGATTGAGTGTTTGTGTGTGTGTGTGTGTGTGTATGTGTGTGTGTGAATGAGAGAGAGAGAGAGAGAGAGAGAGAGAGAGAGAGAGAGAGAGAGAGAGAGAGAGAGAGAGAGTGTTACAGTGCACAATTTTTTCCTTCACTTTTATATTTAGTAATATGTTTATCTGTTCATCATGGTCCTGCCTCAGTAATGCCCCAGAGTCTGTAAACACTATCTATTCATTATCTGGTACTTGTGTTTTATACTTATTGAGTCTTGATACTGATGAACACCTGTTGGACGACTGCAGCTGCACGAGCATGCAGCCTACTTGGTGGACAGCCTGTGGGACATCAATGAGATGATGAAGGACTGGGAGTGCATGACGGACCTTCTCCTTGAGGAGCCCAGCCCTGGGGAGGAGCGTGAGTACACAGTCTCTGACATGCACAGGAACAGGTGTCATGTGCATGTGCACATGCACATGAACAGGTGTCATATGCATTTGCACATGTGTGTAGACACAGTGGTGAGCAACAAATATATATGTTGTCCAGAGACTTGCACTGAACAAAAAGTGTGCTTTATCTCTGGGCTTGTTCTGTTATTGTGTGCTAATGACACTATTCAGCTGTATACACTAGTCTCTTTGGCAGGTTGAGCTTCTTGCAAATGAAGTAGGCTTCAGAGGGACATTTCCTGCCAAATGAAATGCATGATGCGTGCTTGCTCTTAAAAACACTAGACATTTCATGGTCTGTTTCTAACCAGGATTTTACATGACTTGCAGTGAAAATTTGCTTCTTTGAATGAAACTGTAATGAGACATGCACGTACACACACGCACTCACGCGTGCGCACATTCATGCATACATACACACACACCTCTTTGCCAAGGAGGAGTGGCAGTGATGCCTGCATTTGATATTTGCTCCTTGTGTTGAAAGATCATCATTGAAGTTCTTGTATCCTTACTGTGAAATAAATGAAAACCTATGGAAGAAGACCACATCAAACAACCTCCTAAAATACTAACCACTTTCAGACTCAGAGTTTAAAGCTCACCAATGTGCAGACTTACCTCTAAGTTATGTTTAATTATCTTCCAAGGTGATTTAAATGCACGGTTGGATCTGAATTATTTGACCCTGTCCTGATGCCTCCCGGTAGCCTCAGCCTGCTTGGGGCTGCCCCTGGCTGAGCTACTGGAGCAGGTCCCATCGGCCCAACAGCCGGGGGGCCCAGCTTACAAGGGGGTCATTCAGTGGGTCTGGCCGTATGATACTTTCTCTCATGCTAAGAGACATATTTGGTTGCAGCATTGGATGACCGTCAGGAGACGTCCCTGATTGAGATCATGGTGTGCTGCGTCAAACAGGCAGGCACTGGAGAGTCACCTGTGGGCAGAGGTCCCAACAGGAAGGTGAGTTACCTCCTCTGTCCACTCAAGTGTTGATGTGATACCCACGTTTGCTGTACAGCTGTCATGAGGAATTATAATTGTGCCCATGTAATGCCCCAAATGAAAGCTGTAGTGTTTCTCTCTCTGTCTCTCTCTCTCTCTCTCTCTCTCTCTCTCTCTCTCTCTCTCTCTCTCTCTCTCTCTCTCTCTCTCTCTCTCTCTCTCTCTCTCTCTCTCTCTCTCTCTCTTCCTTCCATACCTTTCTTAGAATCCTATGTGATGGTTTGCAAGAATTATTTAGTGAAGTTTGTCATGAGTGGATATGGCTCTGATGGCTTCTACTGTGCTCCCATTCCAGCTGACAGCAAAGGAGTTGAAGCAAGTGCAAGAAGACAAAACGAAACTGACAGAGCACTTCATTTCCACTCTGCCACAGCTGCTGGTGAAGGTAAACAAAATTAAATTGGTTCTTTTTTTAAAAAGACTTTTTCTTTTGTTCAAATAATGCTTGTTTCTGCTAGTTTTCCCATGGATCTCAATAGTACAAACTCTTTCATTTTAAATCTTACATCTGCTGTCCCCTTTGGCTTTTTGATGGCAATATCAGCATAAACATCCAGGATAACACACGCAATGTGAAGCATTTTACCATTGTGCAAAGTCTGTGAAACTCCCATAGTTACTGTGCATTCTTTAGGCTGTTCATTTACAGTTTCCATCATGGTGTATTGACTCCTTAAGATTCTGGTTTGTTGGAAAGGATGTGTGTGACTTTGTAGGTGTTTTCAATTAAACCAAAAAAACTTTTCATTTGGTTTCATTTTATTTCAGTACAACATGGATCCAGACAAGGTGTGCAACCTTCTGCAGATCCCCCAGTACTTTGACCTGGACATCTACACTGCCAGTCGTCAAGAAAAGGTGGGAACTCAGAAACTAGATCCTGGCAAGTCTAAGCAGTATGGGTGTCAAGTTGTGTTGGTAAAAAACAACAACAACTCAAGTACAAAAAATGTCCTTAGCCCTTACCACCTTCTCATCAACAGTTGTTAGACATGGATTGATTCTTATCTTGGCTTGTTTTGTGTTTCAGAACCTAGAGCTGTTGCTACGAAACCTGCATGATGTTGTCGAAAAGCACACCAATGTGGAGGTATGTATGTTAGTTCTATATCATTGAAGCTGCTGGAAAATTTGCAGTTTGCAAATGATATCAGACATGCCTACCCCCAATCTCAACTTAGGGAAACCAACTGTTAACAAAAAGGGGGATGCCGCTACAATTAGGGAGAGATAATTAGGAAAGTATCTTGGTACCGCTGGCATAGAATAATTTGCATGTTCATGCACATGTTACATGTATATATCATTAGGTAAGGCATGTATTACCTACACATTTTTGCCTTCCCAGAGAATGTATGGGTGATAACTAAAGTTGAAATTGCCTGTATGCATAGAATGCCTGTAATTAGGATGCAATGATAATGATATTTTAATGATGATGATGGTTTGTGTTTGTAGCTGCTGGAGGCCTGCTCCAAGTGCTACGAGGCACTCTGTAGTGAGGAGTATGCCATCGCTGGCAAGTGTGATGTTGCCAGGAAAACCCTCATTGATTCCCTGGTCGTCAAATTCAGAGATGCCATGCAAGACTACTTTGGAGAGGTAAAGGCTTTTGCTTTGTGGTGATAACCAAAGTTTTTTCAATGAGTCACCTAATGGTGGTCAGGTTTTTTTGTTTTTTTGTTTGTTTTTGTTTTTCCCAGTATGAAGTCCTCTACCTTTGATTTGTTGCAGGAAACTGCAGGACCTGTTAAAAAAAAAAAAAAATTGAATGTAGAAAAGGAATTGGTCATTTGTTGATGGACCTAGTACACTAGTGTGGACAGCTTCTCTCTCTCTCTCTCTCTCTCTCTCTCTCTCTCTCTCTCTCTCTCTCTCTCTCTCTCTCTCTCTCTCTCTCTCTCTCTCTCTCTCTCTCTCTCTCTCTCTCTCTTTCTCTCTCTCTCTCATACACACACACACACACACACACTCTCTCATTTCAAAAGTTGGTATTGTATTCTCTATGTCTTGTCTCTATTGAAGGTTTCAAGTCAGTACTGTTTGATAGATTTCAGAGTGAAAAAAGACCTGTACAAAATGAATGTTGCATGGATGGATTCATTGGATGAGAATCTGGTGCAGTTTGCCCATTGACATTGTGCCTGTTTTACTTATCTTTAGTCATGAATTCATTTCCCTGTTTGTATCTGCTGTTAGAGAAGTCATACTTCTTTGTTCTGGAGTTCTACACAAGGAACTTTGTCTACCATCTATATCTCTCTCTGTCTCTGTCTCTATCTTTCTCTCTATCTTTCTCTCTCTCTCTCTCTCTCTCTCTCTCTCTCTCTCTCTCTCTCTCTCTCTCTCTCTCTCTCTCTCTCTCTCTCTCTCTCTCTCTCTCTCTCTCTCTCTCTCTCACTCTCATGCATATTGCAGTTGCAGTACTTTCCTTGAAAGAACAGTTGTTCACATGTTCAATAAAGAAAAGTCAGTGCTTCAGGAAGGAATCAAGTATCCATACATTTGCCACACTGTTAGTGACCCTCTGCTGTGTTACAGCTGCCATGACTTGGGCAACTGGGATCTGTATGAAGACCTCTTCCACATTGTACACTCTGCCAATGAGACCAACATCCTTCCCTGGGAGGTGAGTCCCCATTCAAAAAGACGGTAGCTATGGGGTTATGACCCGGAATGCCCGAAGTCGAAAGGATTGAAAAAACAAGCTCACACAAGTATGAAATTTTAAGAAGATTTGTATTTTAAAGCAAAACAACATCTTAAGGGGGGATATGGCAGTGCCTATAGGGCTGGAGTAAAGCAGTTCTTTTCTAAATACATAATTATTTTCATATCAAAGGTACACATGTTGGGTATTAAAAACTGTGAAGATAAAAATTTTTAAACCTTCTGTTGCCATGGAAACCTTCCAAGATGGCCGCCACATGCAATATATTTAAAAATACAAAACTCAAAAACTACAACTCATAACTACACCATTTTTTTTATTCAGCAAGATACACATCAACTCAAACTTTTTACAGAAGGGCATCAATTTCTATGCAGTCTAACCAATTTTCTGAATTTGAGGTCCACTATCCCATAAGCTATGCCGTGAAAACCCTGTTTCCCAGACACATTTTAGACAATTACAACAAGAAGAATGGGAAAATATCAATATTCTTCTGTAAGAATGAAGGAAACATAAGAAAGAATAAGACCTGTAAATTGCAGGGCTGTATCATGCTTCCCTTTTTTTCCTTGTATTTTCAAATATAGCAAAAACCGTATTTTGAGAAATCAAGGAAAACAAGATTCAATGTCTTAGTATTCAATAATCAAACTTCCTCAGTCATATGGCATTGCTGGCCCCTCATTTTGAAACATATGAACAACCTCCACAGCTAATATCTAGACAAAATCTTTCCTGAAACTATTTATAAAAAATTACTGACACTATAAAACCGAGTTGGACAAAACGCAAAATAAATGCTTATCAGCACAATGACTGATTAGACTGAAGAAATCAACTGGATGAATAAATACAGCAGATTCATGCATGAAAATCTCAATATTATTCTGTAATAATGAAGGAAACATAAGAAAGAATAAGACCTGTAAATTTCAGGGCTGTATCATGTCCCCTTTTTTCCCTTGTATTTTCAAATATAGCAAAAACCGTATTTTGAGAAATCAAGGGAAAAAGATTCAATGTCCTAGTATTCAATAATCAAACTTCTCCAGTCATATGGCATTGCTGGCCCCTCATTATGAAACTTGAACAACCTCCACAGCTAATATCTAGACAAAATCTTTCCTGAAACTATTTATAAAAAATTACAGACACTTCAAAACCGAGTTGGACAAAATGCAAAATAAATGCTTATCAGCACAATGACTCTTTTGTGCCAGGTCCCATCATAAGATACACTAATGTCTATGATGGGAATCTCTCCTCCACCAAGGCTCTCCTGAAGGTCTGCATCAGTTGCTGAGTAGGCCTCTCTGACAGCAGCAGCAGCACGCTCCAAGACCTCTGCACCCTCCTGAACTTCAACTTCTGCAAATTGCAAGACATGGACTAAATATATGATCATATTCATAAATACTAACTGAAAACAAAGCTTAGATGACTGCAATAATCAATTCATAGGAAGCAGTATTCATGGATTTAGAATCATGTCAGAACGCGACAAAATACCAATAATTATACACAGATCAATGTAAGGAATTTAATTGAGCAAATTGATTGTTTTTCTTACCTGTCAGTAGCCGGTCGTGGCGCTGGAAGGTCTTCTTGTGCATTCCTGGCAATCCGAAGATGGTGCTGAATTTCTCTAGAACCCGATGGCCTGTCCCAACCTCATGACTAAACAGAGTCATCAGTCTGTTGACTTCAAATGCCACGTTCTTCTTTGTGGACCCTCCCACTCTTGGAGAACTCAGTTCATCGGCTCTGAAGCCGCATTTGTGACACAGGAGCTCCAACTTTAGTGGAAAATCCTTGATTTCCACCTTCACAGATGCCTACTTCCAGTTCATTTTCAAAACATTCTGGGCAAGGAACTTGTGCCAGCAGTTTCGTCAACTGATCCACGTGGGAAATCAGCCACTTCTGAGACTGAGCGTCTCCACAGGCAGTGTCTGCACTTCTGCTTGCTGCTATGTCCAATTTCTTCCGAGATGCAGAAACCGAAGTTGATTCACTAATTCCAGCTTGGGAAGTGGATGGAAACGGTTCTTGAGTTGCACAATCAGTCGATGAAGTGGATGGGACTGGAGAATCTGTTGCTGACATCGGTGCAGGAGTCGAAATAACCGATCGATCGTGCCGCGGAGAATCCGTTGACATTGGTGCAGGAGGTAGATCCTGCCGTTTTGCAGCCCTGGCAGCTTCTAACTGCCTGCTTCTAACTAGTTTTCCTTTCCTCGGCATTTGGCTTCTTCAGTGCACCAAAATCACAATAATAATACACGCGAAGAGTTACGAGTAGATTCTGCGTTCAACCTGAGGCGCCATGTTGTCGTCATGCAGTGGAGAATTGTGGGAGGAATCCTAAGCTTCTGATTGGCCCACGTGACCATTTCCTTTGTTCTCCCGCAAAATAGGCTCTCCTATTGAGGTCAACCACGCTATCATGACTTAGTATAGAGGAGTTCTCTCCCTTGCAGCATTCTCCTAATGGAAAGAGCTACAAAATGATACCAAACATGTCGGCATTCAAGCTTCGATCGTGTATGTTGTCAAGTGGAAAACAATGACACCGTCAGCCCCAAAAAGCAAAGAAACAATTTATTTCGGTGACAGGTAGTGTACATTTTAATATTTTATAAATATTTTCGAGCACATTTCACACTTATAAAGACCAGCGCTGGTTAGTAGGATGGTTATGCAACTCAAATCTGCAATAATCCCAACATCGACGAAAATCAAGAAAATAGTGAGTTTGCACTGCCGTATCCCCCCTTAATACAACAACATGTCCGCAAGATCCATAGGACCGACTGCCAACACTGCAGGTCACCACTACACTGCAAATACAGCAGTAACAATCTCAGTAAATTGCAACCACAGCAATCTATCTCCATGTGCCTGCCAAACACCGCAGGTCACCTCTACACTGCAAACACAGCAGTGATCTGAGTAAATTGCAACAACAGCAGTCTTACAAAACATGTCCGAAAACACCTAGCAGACAACAAACAGGTCTACTTACATTACATCAAAATCCCCACCACTCCCCAACAGCACGACACCCAGACTGCCCTTCAACAAGAAGTGATGGGGAGCCCTGAGCTATCGAATCCTAGTTCTTTTTATGGACAAAATTATGCAGACACAGCACAAGAACCCTGTTTGGCTCGAAAAAATCACAAAACTGCCAACATAATAAAACATTTAAACACCTGCCACGAGCATTTTGTTCAGCGCCGGACTGCCGTGCTCTGACATAAGGTCACTGTAAAAATGTGGAGCAATTTAGTGATAATAGAAATGTGGAGGTAGCATGTGACTGGAATATTCTGCGGTAATAGTATAATGAGGCCTCACTGTAAATATGAGTCTTTTGTGTCTTTGCATCTGTAACTTTTCTTTGAAAAGATGACAGAACTGTTGCAAGTTACAATGAAGATGTCAAAATGTAGATCATGTGCAAAGTATTAATTTTTTGTGACAAGTCTAAATAGGTAGGGGCGCACCCCCACAAAATGGGTGGGAAAGCTGCCTCAGGTCATGATTTTACTTAGTTTTAATCGGCTAAAATGAATCTCTAAAACGTCAAGAACAAGATTAAAACACATTGAAACAGAAAGATAAACAATCCTTCTGTCTGTTAGCATCCTTGTTATTATCAGATCTGTTTGATTTGAGTAATTCTGAGTCATTTGAAAGTTGTCACTTTTCAAGCTGTGTCGGCATCCATTTTGCGTTAGTCAACTTGGCCGAAATCACCACTCGACTTCGGAGGTGAAGTAAACACGCACTATTTCATCTTTATCAACAGATTTGATCTACATTAGCGGAATATAGTCCGTAGTTTACACTGGTAAATGTATTTTTTTCATGCGTTATTTAGTTTTTTTAATTAAATAATTTCTTTTATAGTGGTAATCTTTAAACCCGTGTAACTTTTGAACCGCTGAACCGATTGACCACATAAAGGATGCGCCTGAAAGCTCATTCATCTGCGATTCCAACCGTATAACACATGCCATCGTAGTAGTCAGACGAGAAGAGCGCAGCCAATGAGAAGAGAGCTTTGTAAGCACTTCGGCAGACTCGCTTCGACCGGCTATCATGGCGGACGCAGTGCTTTCTGTCGCTAGCGGCGAAGATAAATCTACATCTTTTGAGACGAAAATCAGAGCCATATTGGTCATATTTATCCTTAGGTAATCACTTTTGGCAGTATTATTTGCTAAATTCATTTGTAATTGTGAAAATACGTCGCTTGTTTTAGACCCACGTGTTGACCATATTAGCCGCTTAGCGGACGATTTCGTTTCAATGCTCTGTGCACTCGCGCGCTGATTTAATTTGTTTCTTTAGGAAACAGTTGCTGCTGCTGTGCCTAGATCAAGTTTGAGTCATTTCTGAATCATTCTATGCCGGATATTAACGTGTTTTCTCATGGATTGCGATGGACGTACATGGATTAATATACTTATATAGAGGTGCCTCGCCGCACCTCGCTTGCAATGACTTCGCTGTTGATCAACATTTCACTCCGAGTTGTGAAATGGGGTGTTTTTTTTACCTTTCGCCATACATGTGATATATTTATTTCAAAGTCAAACTAATCTTCAATCACTACTTCGATAGTTTTTAATTCTCTGCAGTCTGCTGTTGTTTTCTTAAGGATTAAATAAGGATGTAAGGAATATTTGCTCCTTTGCTGAAACGCTAGGCCTCGCGTTCCGAACACCATCCATTAATTCATCATTGTTTTTTTTCCAGTTTATCCAAGTTTTATGGTCTATCATACTAATTTGAGTCAAATAAAAGACTGACTGAAACTGTGAAAGTAAAACTAGTAAAAGTAAACAGCCCTGTGTCATGTGTGGTTTCAGTCATAAATCAGTAAATAATTGATAATTGATATGAGCATATTTTGTTTGTTACACATGTTGCACTTGCACCATATTCTTCTTCTGGCAAATCATTCACAGTGGAATCTCCAGCAAACCTGCCTGCCATGTACACCAGTTTTAAGCAGCACTTGATTGACAATTTTGTTTGAGTCTTTGAATGACTTTGAAGTAGGGTTATGAATTTGACAATCGCAACTTGTCCCACTGTGCGCTTTGCAAGAATTTTGTTTAGAACATAGAACTGTTAACAGTATTTGTAAATATCTTCCTTGATTTAACACATATGTGTGAAGATAACAGTATAACTAATCTACACACCAAAAACCATGGCTGTATTCCCAATAGTTTCTGAAATATTTCAATCTGAAATGTGGTTTTCCCCTAAATTTCCGTCGTTTCCACTGAAGATCATGGAGAATTCGTACATACTTGTGTGTGATTTTTTCAAACATTGCACTGTCTACAAAGCTTACATTGTAATCTGTCTATACACCAAAATTGGTGGTATTATCTTCAATAGTTTCTGAATTATTGGCATTAAAGTGACAAAAAATGTACTTTTTCCTGTTGTTCCGCTTAACAAATTCGTGTTTTTGTCATTTTTGAGGCTCTTTTTCTCCCAAAATATGAAACTAGACTGGCTGAAAAAAAACACACTTATTCTACACAAACATGTTTGGCATTTCTGAAAGTTCCAGACTGCTCCTGTACATATTATATGAAATGTGATGACCGAAAGTTGCCCCCTCGGCAATTTTGTGATCGGAGGTGCGAAAACATGTATACTAAAATATCAATATCTCATGAACTAATGAAGGTATCCACTTACTTTTTTGTGTGTTATGCTTGTATTGTGTTCTTCTTTTAAAATATCACAAAACATACACTCTCACTTAAAAATAAAATTTTGACTGCCCCTACCTAGTCTAAATTGTGAGACTTTGATCTGACATCCTTGTTCACATAGTACTGCAGACTGAATTGTTCTTGAGTCAAAGCTAATGTCCTTGTTTCCAGATAATCAAGCTGGCCATGGATACATGTTCATCTGCCATCAGCTGGCATCTGCAGAAGTTGGATGAGAATGCCCCTGACAGAGTGAGTTAGTGCAGAAACAGAATTAACCCAATCTTCTCAGTGTCTCTCCCATAACTGTTTTGATCATTGTCAGCTAACGCAGCTGTGTTTGTTTGGGTAACTCATTGAAGACGGCACTATTTTTAGCTCGTATTGACTGGAGACGCATGTTTCTGGGCATTTTTACAGAAATTGCTGAAAAAATACTAATCAAGCAATGGAAAAACTGTTGCCATCATTAGAAAGCTCTTTGTCTCCTGTATCCTTGTAGATCAATGTCATTCTCTCATTATTTTTACTTTGAATATAGTATTGCAACAAAGCATGCCTGTTTGTAATTCGGCTGGAGGGAGGCCGACTTGCTCAGCTGACAACATGTACGGATCAGTTTCCGATTCCTCTTCTTCGGTCAGCAGTTCCTGCACTGTATCTAGGATCTGCTCCTCTAAAACTGCATCTTTTTCATCTTAGTCCTCTTCAGGAAAAAAAGGAGCACATCGTCCTTCTCATCTGATCCTTCTTCCATAGCGATTTCAACAAAATCCTCATCATCCTGCTACGACGCCATTGCGATTTAGCGTTGAAATTGCCCCCTTGCCACATGTGTAAACAAAGTCTGGCAGTGCCTTATCCTCTTCAAATTCAGAGACACAGACGATCTACAATGTTCCTCACTATCTTATAAGAGAACTAGACTACCTCGATTGGTTAAGAGCCCCTCACAACACGCACAAGAAATTTACATAAGCACCGCATCATATGATGCGGCGCGTCGTCAACCGCTGCTCACCTCACCGCATCATATGATGTGGTGCGTCGTCATTGAGTTTAAAAAAAAAATAATTTTAACAAAACTTCTGTTGGCAATGAGCATGGAGAGAAAAAGAATATTTGTACAAAAACTATTGTCATGTTTTTTCTGGATCTGTGTCCTATGTATTATGGTAATATACACCTTAACTAAGAAGGGACAAGGGAAAACCCTGTAAGTTAATTAACTCTCAGTTTTCCCTTGTCCCTTCTATGTTAACTCATTCGCTTCGGATGGAACGCTCACGTTGCATCCCCCCTTCGCTTCGGGAGCGACGCACGCGTCTCATCGTACCCTCGCGGTGTTTACGTCGAGATCTAAAATTAGCAACGGTAATGGCCGACTTATCGCAATGCCTGCTGGGAAGCAGAGTGACTGCGCACTACGCTAGTGCAAGTTTGATCGAAATCGGACAAGTTTTAGCTGTGTTGTGGCGATTTTTGTCGAGATTTCGACTGACGTTTTGACTTTTTTCGCGTCATGGCCGACTCCGCATCGGATGAGAGCGAAGGAAGCGACATTGATGCCGATTTTAATTCTGATTTCGACGATGTTGATGCGACGGAAGATCCGCTTCAATAGGACCAGTGGATGCGAGAGATGTTGGAGGAGGAATCGTCGGAGGAAGAGTTTGTAGGCTTCCAAGGATCGTGGCAGACAGAAAATTTTCGTTCTTGCACACGACACGCGTCATGGCCGACTCCGCATCGGATGAGAGCGAAGGAAGCGACATTGATGCCGATTCTAATTCTGATTTCGACGATGTCGATGCGCCGGAAGATCCGCTTCAATAGGACCAGTGGATGCGAGAGATGTTGGAGGAGGAATCGTCAGAGGAAGAGTTTCTAGGGTTCCAAGGATCGTGGCAGACAGAAAATTTTCGTTCTTGCACACGACACGCCTTTCGACGTGCTCAAGGAGTGAAGATTGACATCCCCTCGGACGCAAAGCCTCTTCATGTCTTCTCTCTGATCTTCACACACGCGATGTGGGAAAACGACTTGTGACAGAGACAAATCGATATGCTGAGAGAGAGAGAGAGAGAGAGACAGAGGAATCCACCTCCTGCCAGCTCCAAGTGATGTAAAAAAATCTTGATTTTTGAAAGACTTTATCACTTGCTAATGCATGCCTATTTTTGAAAGACTTTATCACTTGCAAATGCATGTGTGCACGTCCACGATGTTGGCAAAAATGGCGGAAATGCTGGTTGCCCTCACAAAATTATGATTCCTAAAGTCTTAAAAGCTCCAGATGGGCATGATTTGTGATGATATAGCTTCATTAAATGTTTTTCTTATAGTCTGCGTGTTTATATGTTTCATTTCGGTACCATGAGGTTCACAAAAACGAAATAACGGCACTGCTTGTGAACAAAATGACGCCGGCAAGCGTGACATTCGCCGAGTGCAGATTTAGTTTGCTCGAGTTCTTCTTTGAGATGCATTCAAAAGGCGAATCTTTGGTGAAAATATGCATTTCCAACACCATATTTATTACTCATGCTATTAAAAACTGGGTTTCTAGAAGAAAAGTAACAGTATTGGCCACTCGAAAAAGAGCAATATGTACGTTACTATGGTTTCCCTCGAACCATGGGAGAAAAAAAAAAATTTGAACAACACCGAGTGGTAAAATTGCCGAGAACCAAGGTCATGATTGTGTTTCATTCATTTCACAATCGAAAGAAATAAACAAGATAATGAACGCACATAGATAATACACTGTTATAGCGCATATCTCTGAAGTCGGTTTCGATCGTTTCACCGGTAACTTACATTTTCTACACGTGTAGCAAAAATGTCGCACGATAATTTCCGCCTTCAACCACTCAGGCAACCTTGCCCTTGTATTTCGGGCTTGTTTACACCGTTTCTGGTCGTCTCCTGACCTTTACACGCTATTTTTGACCAATGAAACGGCTTCGTTTCGGCTTGCTGCAGAAGTAACTTAACGTCAGGCGAGCGCACGTGGGTTTTTTCTATCAGCTTGAATCTTATGAAACGATGTCCATCCGACTCATAATCTGCTAAATAACAATTTCTAGAATAGTTGAAATAATGCTCAAAGGACTAGTGTTGTGAAATAATGCCTCTTTTATTGATAATTCACTCAAATCGTGACCACAAGCATTTGGCTTCCTTGGTAACTTACACACGCTCAATCGTTCATGCTTCTGTCATCATAGCGACCGAGGCATGTTTTTTTCAATAAAAAGTGAAATGGTGCAGCTCTTGTGTGTGGATTATTTTGTTTTTTTGTTTGGTCTTATCCTGTTTGTTATGTATTGTGTGTAATCAATGCTTATACAAGTTATAGTCCCATAAAGCTGAGTTTAAGTGGCCAACAATGACCATCTTTGGTGTGGTTTCTCTTAACTTACGTCATATCTAGCTGCTGCTTGAAATGTACACATGTGTATTTATAGTGCTAATACATCAAGGTTATATGATCTGAATCACTTTATTCATATATTTATTCAAACTTTCGAAAAATTTGCTATAATTTTTTAACAGTAAAGATTCAAAGGTGCTTGTTTAGCGTAAGTTACGGTTTCCATGTAAACACAATTTTTATGTCATAATAAATACACAACAAACTTAGATTTTTTTTCATCAAATGACACATCTGGGTCATTTGCAAACACTCAAGGTGGAAATAAAGTGCAACTGTCACAAATAAAGACAATAGAGTCAAAAGATGGAAACCATGTAACTTACATCATGGCCGTCGGTGCACATTTTATTGTGATCATTGTGGAAAATCCTTACAAGTTTTTCTGTCTTAAATCACATGATAAGATAAAGTAAGGATATAACTAAACTATATTGAAAAATTATGTACTTGGGTGGATATTTAATTTTCCACCTGCATGTCACACATCTATTCGCCAATATCATGGACGTGCTCATGTCTTGCACCTTTTCTCTTTATATTATCTGTCATGTATGCATGTGCTTCATGTTTACCTTTATCTGAGTGAAAAAAGGCATGGTGAAAATTACTTTGTGATCATGTTAAAAAAAAACAATTTTTGCAATTTCATGTCATGTACCATATTTGCTGTATCTCATGAACACATTGATTTAGGACTTTGCATTTTGTTTCAACAGATAGCTAAATGAGTAAATTATCCATTTAGAGTCTGTTTTGAGCTTATTTCGGAGGTTTTCTTTCTAAAAACCATAATTTTGAACTGAAAATCAAGGTGAATGTGTCCGTTTTTGCACTATTTTCTAATTTTAAAAAATCTTTCCTAAATTTTGACTTGTAGTGTGTTGTATTTGATTGTATGAGCTTGTAGCAATGGATGTCAGCTTTAAGACAATGCTTATTTTGTGTCTCTGTGATTGTTACAAGTGGAGTTAATAAATTTTTTGTAAACGTACTCGACTTCTTCAGTTTTTCTGAAAAAGGCTCAGGTTTTCAGGACCCTTTTGTGTATACCGTCATAGTGTCTAATATATATATATATATATATATATATATATATATATATATATATATATATATATATATATATACCATAAACAACCCTGAGCAGCAATCAAACTTATATGTGAAAGATGTATGCTATGGAGATGATGGAGACTCAAGCTTTCAGAGTGCGTATGTGCTTGCCAGTGCAGAGCACACATCACACGTTCCTTGGTTAGCTTTCCAGAAATATGTTAGCCAAGAAAATCATTCCTTGACTGAATTTACTGTCACCTCCTCAATCATTGCAGTTAGCCTATTTCTGCGTGGGGGTTTTTTCTGCCTGAGTCCTACAGCTGTGAAAAGTAAATGTTTACTTTGCAGGAAAGGATGAAGCAGTTGAGGAAGCGCCTTGCAAATTTCATGCGGAACTGCCACAACCTGGTGTTCCACCATGAGGACAGAGTGAAAGAGTCGGTGAGTGCAGGGAGATTGATAATTCTTTGCTCCTGCAGATTTCTTACAGTTCACTTCAAGGCATCAGTTCAGTTCAGTTCAGTTCAGTCTCTTAACCCTGAGATGGGTTGTTGAGGCACCACTGATGACTTTCAGACAATCTTCCTCCATCGATCTCTATCCTCTGTGCTTGCTGTGAGTCAGCAAAGGTCAAGCCTGTCCACTCTTTGATGTTGTCTTCCCACCTCTTTCTCTGCCTGCCTCTCCTTCTCCCACCTGGTACGGCATAAATGTATGTAAAACATGAATGTAGAAAATTTGCTGTTCTAAAGTGTATAGTAACTTGTTTTAGTTGTGCTTTTGAGTGTTTCAGTATAACAGGATTTTGTTTCAAATGAAACAGTGTTGAGAATTTAAAATGAAATCGTTTATATTCAGTTTGATGAACCACAATATTTCTGTGCTAATCTATGTGAGCTCTCAAGTTTCTTCTTGGCTTTAGATGTCCTTACTTTCAGTTTTCTGTGTCACTTTGTCAAGTTTTCATAAATGACAGATTATTACGTCTTTCCATCCAAATCTCTACACATTTCTATTTGATGTATTATGTTCCATAACACTGGTCCACCCTAGTTGCCTTTCCCATACTGCCCCTTGCTGAGTAGTGAAGATGTGGGCTCTGCTCCACCAGGTCTACTTAAACTCATTGTTCATTATTTATTCTCCATGTGGGGACCCTACCTAAAAATGATTACTTCTCTGCTAAATTTAGAGCTCTTAGGTAGAGCAGCTGGGGCTTGTGACATCTGAGGGTTTGGGGAATGGCAGCAAGGGGTGGAGAAAGGTGGAATGGCAGCAAGGGGTGGAGAAAGGTGGAATGGCAGCAAGGGGTGGAGAAAGGTGGAATGGCAGCAAGGGGTGGAGAAAGGTGGAATGGCAGCAAGGGGTGGAGAAAGGTGGAATGGCAGCAAGGGGTGGAGAAAGGTGGAATGGCAGCAAGGGGTGGAGAAAGGTGGAATGGGAGCAAGGGGTGGAGAAAGGTGGAATGGGAGCAAGGGGTGGAGAAAGGTGGAATGGCAGCAAGGGGTGGAGAAAGGTGGAATGGCAGCAAGGGGTGGAGAAAGGTGGAATGGGAGCAAGGGGTGGAGAAAGGTGGAATGGCAGCAAGGGGTGGAGAAAGGTGGAATGGCAGCAAGGGGTGGAGAAAGGTGGAATGGCAGCAAGGGGTGGAGAAAGGGGGAATGGGACATGTGGCAGACAACTCCAGAAAGTCCTCACTATAAGTGTCTCCTTGTCTTGATGCCAGGCTTTCATCACCATCTGTGACATGCTGGTCATCTTCTCTCGGAATCTGGGAGAGAATCAAGCCATGCGTCAGCTGGTCTTCGAACCTGACCGACAGCTACAGGCCAATCTCAGCCACTTCCTCACTGCCAAGGTCTTTGTTGAAGATGACGATGGTGAGTGAAAGGCTTTTTGTCCATTCTTTCACTGCAGGGTGTGTGTGTGTGTGTGTGTGTGTCTCTGTGTGTGTGTCTGTGTGTGTGTCTGTGTGTGTGTCTGTGTGTGTTTTTCTGTGTATGTGTGTGAGAGAGAGATGGAGGAATAAAGTTACTTAATCATGTTAATGATCAGATAGTGTAAATACATGGTACTGCCGAATGAAGTAACCACTTTGAAATGTGTTGATGCCTGAACATTATTTATGAAATCTCAGCCTTGGCTAGACCTTGGAATTAATAGTGCATATGACACTGATTTTGTTTGATCTAGAGGTGTGTTAATTCAACTGTCATGTCTTTCCTTCATTGCAGATGAAGTGGATGAGAATGTCAAAATTGAGGAACTGCACAAAAGGAGGAATTTCCTTGCCTGCTTCTGCAAACTGGTCGTTTACAACATCATCAACATTCGGGTTGCCTCAGACATGTTCAAGCACTACATGAAGGTCAGCTGACTGAAGCTATTGGACAGATGTTTTGTCATGAACACTTTTCTCTGAGAAAAGACATTGCTACATAATACCCTTTTGGGGGGAGAGGCTTTTTCAACATGGAATTTGTTCTGTCTGGGATTCATACAGCTTGAATGAGGGTCTTGCCTGATAGAAACATTGACATGTGTGTGTTATGAATTGACTTCAAATGTGATTCAGATTATTCACTTCTCTATTGAAAAGGAAACTGATAAGCAGGAAAAACTTGAATAGCATTTTGAAGAATAGAAGATTCTAATGAATGACTTTATGATGAAGTTTTCCCAGAGTATGTTTGACATTTTAACTCCATCAAATGTATTAAAAAAAGAGAAGGAAATTTGGAAAACAAATGACATTGCTTCTGCTACATCTCAGCATGGAATGATAATTTTGTCAAACAATCATTGGATGACAGCCCCCAATACAATGGTTTGTCTCTTAAGTTAGTGACTGCATGGTCGCTGTCTCATTGTTGCAGTTCTATAATGACTATGGAGACATCATCAAGGCTACTCTCAGCAAGGCTCGAGAGATCAACAAAGTGGGCACAGCCAAAACCCTGGCACTCAGTCTGACACAGGTGAGTCAGGTCTTTGGCCAGTATCTGTGACAGGCAGAGTGGAATGGCATGTTAGGAATGCAGGTCAAAGTAGCAGTAACTGCCTTAGCAAGGTCTGAGCACGGTGTAAAAGGTGGGAGAAGTTTTGGGGGCACTGAGGATGTATCTAGAATGCAGTGAAATGGAAGGTCTGAGCACGGTGTAAAAGGTGGGAGAAGTTTTGGGGGCACTGCGGATGTATCTAAAATGCAGTAAAATGGAAACTCTACTCCCAGTACCAGCCTCCACACAGGATGAAGAACAGAAAATGCCTATCCATCCCTATCAAGTTTGGCTCTTACATATGGGGTAGAAAATTTACTATTTGAGCAGAAGCAACTAGAATTACAAACCTCTGCACACTGCTCATGAAAGCACTCAGCCATATAATTTCATAGATGCTATGAGTGTGTGTCAAATGTCAAGTTTTTGCCTGTTATTCCAGTGGAAGTAAGGTTTTTATAATAGTGATAATGATCATTTCAGCCTCATTAGAGTTATTACGAAGTAGGTGAAATGTTTTCATGCTTTCATGCATTGTCTTTGAGTAATATGGTTGTGTTTTTTCTCATGCTTTTTGGTTATTTTTTTGTTCTATTTGTTTTATTCCATTCAGTGTTTGTTTTGTCGTGTATTTGTTACAATTTCAAATTGAGGAAGGAAGTAGTTGAATTTTTTCAGTTGATATTTCTTTATTCAACCCTGATCCTGGAAAACATTTTGCTTTCAAGTTCTTTCATAGGATAGCCACCCCCAACCCCAACCCCACTCCCACACCTAACCCCATCCAACACCCACTCACCACCACCCCCATTAGCTGAGTAATGCTCAGTTCCTGTTTTATGTTTTTTGCTATGTTTTCTTTTCTTGCACTCTTTTATATATGAGTAAACAATGCTGTTTTTTCAATGATTTTTTTAACAACCAGCCTTTGCTGCTTTAGAGAGCTCTCCCATAAAACAGTTGGTTACCTGCCAGAGGCACTCATAGGTGCTAAAGGTTGATTTAAGTTTCTCTGGCATAGGGCTTCTTTCCTGTAACCAGATTGGAGTTTGTTAAATTTCCCTAGAAAAGACTACATCACTCATTGTAATATTTCAGCTGTTCAAAGAACTTCAGGCTGAACAGGGAGTTATTGATCGCTCCTCTGAGGCCTTCCAAGCCATCAAGGTAAGCACCCCCCCCGCCCACCCCTTCACCCACCCCTGTCTGTCTGTCTGTCTGTCTGTCTGTCTGTCTGTCTGTCTGTCTGTCTCTCTGTCTCTCTGTCTGTCTGTCTCTCTGTCTCTCTCTCTCTCTCTCTCTCTCTCTCTCTCTCTCTCTCATATTTTGAAGTGCAAATTGCAGGATAAGGATTTCTGTGTGAAATACTGCACCCGGGAACCTCATGTTGTGGTCTGTGTTCATGCTCTGTGGTCTGGCTACAGGAGCAAGGCCCTGAGAGCTCTGTGACCCTGGGTTCATGCTCTGTGGTCTGGCTACAGGAGCAAGGCCCTGAGAGCTCTGTGACCCTGGGTTCATGCTCTGTGGTCTGGCTACAGGAGCAAGGCCCTGAGAGCTCTGTGACCCTGGGTTCATGCTCTGTGGTCTGGCTACAGGAGCAAGGCCCTGAGAGCTCTGTGACCCTGGGTTCATGCTCTGTGGTCTGGCTACAGGAGCAAGGCCCTGAGAGCTCTGTGACCCTGGGTTCATGCTCTGTGGTCTGGCTACAGGAACAAGGCCCTGAGAGCTCTGTGACC
Source organism: Theodoxus fluviatilis (assembly GCA_034096865.1). Taxonomy (NCBI): domain Eukaryota; kingdom Metazoa; phylum Mollusca; class Gastropoda; order Cycloneritida; family Neritidae; genus Theodoxus; species Theodoxus fluviatilis. Next base: position 23,777 of record JAWQFJ010003235.1, on the reverse strand, counting down.
CTGGGTTCATGATCTGTGGTCTGGCTACAGGAACAAGGCCCTGAGAGCTCTGTGACCCTGGGTTCATGCTCTGTGGTCTGGCTACAGGAGCAAGGCCCTGAGAGCTCTGTGACCCTGGGTTCATGCTCTGTGGTCTGGCTACAGGAACAAGGCCCTGAGAGCTCTGTGACCCTGGGTTCATGCTCTGTGGTCTGGCTACAGGAGCAAGGCCCTGAGAGCTCTGTGACCCTGGGTTCATGCTCTGTGGTCTGGCTACAGGAACAAGGCCCTGAGAGCTCTGTGACCCTGGGTTCATGCTCTGTGGTCTGGCTACAGGAGCAAGGCCCTGAGAGCTCTGTGACCCTGGGTTCATGATCTGTGGTCTGGCTACAGGAACAAGGCCCTGAGAGCTCTGTGACCCTGGGTTCATGATCTGTGGTCTGGCTACAGGAGCAAGGCCCTGAGAGCTCTGTGACCCTGGGTTCATGATCTGTGGTCTGGCTACAGGAACAAGGCCCTGAGAGCTCTGTGACCCTGGGTTCGTGCTCTGTGGTCTGGCTACAGGAGCAAGGCCCTGAGAGCTCTGTGACCCTGGGTTCATGATCTGTGGTCTGGCTACAGGAACAAGGCCCTGAGAGCTCTGTGACCCTGGGTTCATGCTCTGTGGTCTGGCTACAGGAGCAAGGCCATGAGAGCTCTGTGAGTCTGTGTTCATGCTCTGTGGTCTGGCTACAGGAGCAAGGCCCTGAGAGCTCTGTGACCCTGGGTTCATGCTCTGTGGTCTGGCTACAGGAGCAAGGCCCTGAGAGCTCTGTGACCCTGGGTTCATGCTCTGTGGTCTGGCTACAGGAGCAAGGCCCTGAGAGCTCTGTGACCCTGGGTTCATGCTCTGTGGTCTGGCTACAGGAGCAAGGCCCTGAGAGCTCTGTGACCCTGGGTTCATGCTCTGTGGTCTGGCTACAGGAACAAGGCCCTGAGAGCTCTGTGACCCTGGGTTCATGCTCTGTGGTCTGGCTACAGGAGCAAGGCCCTGAGAGCTCTGTGACCCTGGGTTCATGCTCTGTGGTCTGGCTACAGGAACAAGGCCCTGAGAGCTCTGTGACCCTGGGTTCATGCTCTGTGGTCTGGCTACAGGAGCAAGGCCCTGAGAGCTCTGTGACCCTGGGTTCATGCTCTGTGGTCTGGCTACAGGAGCAAGGCCCTGAGAGCTCTGTGACCCTGGGTTCATGCTCTGTGGTCTGGCTACAGGAGCAAGGCCCTGAGAGCTCTGTGACCCTGGGTTCATGCTCTGTGGTCTGGCTACAGGAGCAAGGCCCTGAGAGCTCTGTGACCCTGGGTTCGTGCTCTGTGGTCTGGCTACAGGAGCAAGGCCCTGAGAGCTCTGTGACCCTGGGTTCGTGCTCTGTGGTCTGGCTACAGGAACAAGGCCCTGAGAGCTCTGTGACCCTGGGTTCATGCTCTGTGGTCTGGCTACAGGAGCAAGGCCCTGAGAGCTCTGTGACCCTGGGTTCATGCTCTGTGGTCTGGCTACAGGAGCAAGGCCCTGAGAGCTCTGTGACCCTGGGTTCATGCTCTGTGGTCTGGCTACAGGAGCAAGGCCCTGAGAGCTCTGTGACCCTGGGTTCATGCTCTGTGGTCTGGCTACAGGAACAAGGCCCTGAGAGCTCTGTGACCCTGGGTTCATGATCTGTGGTCTGGCTACAGGAGCAAGGCCCTGAGAGCTCTGTGACCCTGGGTTCGTGCTCTGTGGTCTGGCTACAGGAGCAAGGCCCTGAGAGCTCTGTGACCCTGGGTTCATGCTCTGTGGTCTGGCTACAGGAGCAAGGCCCTGAGAGCTCTGTGACCCTGGGTTCATGCTCTGTGGTCTGGCTACAGGAGCAAGGCCCTGAGAGCTCTGTGACCCTGGGTTCATGGGCTCCATCTGAAGAGGGGACCATCTCATGGCAGCTGCCATATGGGATTCTCAAATGCCTTATATGGATGCCTTGGTTCCAGCAGAGCCCTACATCAAAAACAGTTTAGCTTAGAGTATGCTTATTTTGGTTGTTGCAGACCAATATGACTTGCAAAACCTTGTATATATGTTTGGGTCTCCTCTTAGCAATCTGTAGCAGTGTACTTTGTAAAGAGATGTATTTTATTTATCCCACATGGTAGGCAGTCCTTTGTACACTTTCAGCAAGGATAAAAGCCTGCATTAGAGTTGCATCCTCAAACTGCAGATTTCCCAGGAAATTGTCTCAGTCTTCATCAGAATAGACAGGCTTGCTCTTCTAACACATTTTGAGGACAAGATTTAGCCCCTACCTCAGCACTGGGACATATTCTGACAATCACAGGGCATGTAGTGTAAAATGGGAGAAAGTACCAGCAGACACAAGGGTAAAAAAGAGCTGAATAAAACTGACAGTTTTTGCATGGTGTCAGTGAGAGTAAAGTGTTCACTGCTGGATGAAGAGGGAAAATGGATTCATATGTTCAGCCCATAGATCAAATCACTTACCTTGTCATCATCACCCCAAAAGCCTCACGCCTGGGACTTCCAGCCTATGATGGAGGATGGGGCTTTGAGCAGCTTTGGCACTTTGTTGTAGGACATTGTTGATGCACTTTTGATCCCAGTACACATTGTGAGTTCTGTGGATGGGAACTTTTACATTGCAGGAGTTGGCACGGCGATTCTCTCTGTCCTTTGGGTTGGACCAAGTGAAAAATCGTGAGGCGCTTGCAGCCATGCACAAGTAAGTTTGGTGACTGTTTCTTGGTGAATCTGCCTTCCTCTCCTCCCTTTGATGTAATTTGCTGTTTTACATTCTTCATTGATGTCTAAGAATACTGTGTGTGTGTGTGTGTGTTTGCGTGTGCACGCGCATATGTGTGTTCGTGCACTCACACGCATGCATATAATAATGTATATAGGCTGTATGTGGGTGTGTATAGTTTGTGTGTGTGAAGTTTGTGAATGGATTCCTTGACATGCATGAATGAGTGTACATTATTGTGTGTGTGCATTTGTGTAAGTGTGTTTAATTCTTCTTTAATTTCACCTGCATACATGCATGCATCCCAGATTAACCCCCTGTTACAGCTGTGCAATGCATTGCTTCATGCCATTGCAGGGAGGGCATCATGTTTGCACTACAACCTTTGGAGGGCTGTACCAACCCTGCCGAGGCTCCCCCCAACCTGGCCTTCATGGAGGTGCTGTGCGAGTTCACCAACAAGCTCATGAAGCAGGACAAGAAGACGGTGTAAGTACTTTGCGTGGCTCTGTACTGCCCTCTTCTCATCTCCTCCCTCCCTTTCCTTGCTTTTGCAGTTGCTAACATGCTTTGGTCATTGAAGACTTTACCTGCATGTCTCTCTTAGGCAGCTGCTTCAATTGGATTGAAGTGCAATGACCCCCACGCACGCTCCTCACAACTTTGTACCACCAGCAGTGAACATTTTTGTCTGTGCTGCACTGCCCCCCCCCCCCCCCCCCCCCCAAGAAAAAACAAACACACACAGAGAAAAACCTTTGGGGATTGGATGCTTTCTTTTTTGGTGGTGTGCATGTGTTTGCAACAAAAAGATCCTTGCAGCAATGTTCTCAATAAGAAAAAACTTTGTTTTTGTACAGACTAGAAGCTGAAAATGATAACCCTTTTGAGGGAAACATTATTGTTAATGTAGTCTTATGACTAATGTATTATATTTATGTTGCCAAATAATATTTGGTTTGCTGTGTTAGTGTTACAGTAGGTTTTGTGACATTGTATTCCAGGGTGAACTACCTGGACAAGCAGCTGTCCAATGGGCTAGCAGTGATGAAGAATGAAGAGTGGCAGCCACTCTTCACCTATCGCAACAGTCTGGTGCAGGGTGAGGGTGAAGTCAACCCCATCTCCCTCCGACAGCAGACCCAGCGCCGCTTTGCCAAGCGCAAGGCAGATGTGCTCACAGGTGAGAGACTTCTAACTCTCTCTTGTGAATGTGATGTCTATGTCATTTTGGCAGTTCATTGTTTGTTTACCTTTGATTTTTTTTTCTTCCTTTTGTTTTCCACAACCAGAAAAAAAAGTTTAGGGTCTGCAGAAAAAATTGGGTTGTTTGGGTTACGGTAACCACAACTTTTTAAAAAATAATCTAAGTGATAATCGATATTCACTAACATCAACAAGTGTGCTTGTTGTAGATGGTGTAGATAGTTCTAAGGCAATCACTGGCACATTTTGCCGTGTGCTTTCAAGAGGTTGTCATCCACTCCATGAGAGAAACTATTTTTTTGACAGATTTTTCTTCTTCTTTGACATACCTCCAGATTTGCTTCTCATTCACATTGTTTTGCACTGCAGATGAGAGCAATGATCAGTTGGAGCCTCAAACCCCTGCAGCCATCGGCATGCCAGCCCACCAGTCCACGGCCGTCAAGCGCCGCCGAGGAGAGGAGACCTCATCCGAACAAGGATCTGAGGCAGATTATGAGGAAGTGTAAGTACCATACTCTGGCATGTCCACAACTGTGGAATATGCGTGCTCTTTTTTGTGATTGGTGGTTGCTGTTGTTGCTTGGTTTGTTCAGTTCCTTACCAAATGTTTTGTGGGTTTAGTTTGTGGCAATTTGATGGCACCCTGCTAAGCATAGACAAAAGCTGTGATAAATGCTTTTGAAGTTGAAGAGGGGAAAAAAAGGCATCACCCAGTGGAAATTGAGGTAAATTATTTGTTGACTTAAGCTTGATGTATGCAGCTCAATGCCATTTCAAATGCTCTTTGCTGAACATATTGATATGTAGATTGGAAAGGTTGTTGCAAATGGAAGGAGTGTGCATGGTTTGGTTTGTATATATCTGATCCCCCTTTTTGACGACTGACATTTGCCTCGAGCCAAGTGCATGCATGGTTGAATTTATTGTCATTCCTGCATGATATTGGTTGATTTTTATTTGCATTTTTGTTCATTTGTTTATTTCCAGAATGTTTTCTTGAAGCAATGGTTTGAGCACCCTGTGTTCGTTGACAAAGGCAGCAGAATCTGAACCTGAGTGTGGCTATGCTTAAAGAGAGACTGGCATATGGAGTGATGACGACAGATGACACATTAGTGTTAGGGAGTCTGCTTGATGTGAGCAGATGTTGCACATCCACAATGAATATATATCCTTGCAGGAAGATCTGACTGGTGTTATGTTGAGAACATTTGGAGAGTCTGTTCTGTCCCCCCTGGTGTTCCATGTACAGGAGTTGGGAAGCCTGTGGGGCAGTGCATAGCTAGGTGAATTATTTCTTGCTTGCCATGATGCAAATTGGCCTGAACATGCATCTGTCACCTGCTGTGCCTTTTGTATCGGGTTGAGTTGGGTTGTTGTAATTTAGGTCCAGTGGAAGGGTCCCAGAGAGGTAGTCTATGTTGTGAATTGCCTGCTTGATTGATCTCTTGTCCACTCCTGTGCTTTCCAGCCATGCTGTTTAATTTTAACCCCCCAAGCAATAATACTGATTTATTGTTGACTTTCCTTCGTAGAAAAGTAATTTGTATTATTGTCATCATGCACTGATATCACCTAATTGAAACTTTTTGATAACTGCCTGATCAGAAAAGACACTGGTTTGTTAGGTGTCCTTCTAATGAATATATTTTGGTGGATAGTCTAGCTCTAACTCTAAGGTTCAATGCTTAGACATTATAGTGATGAAAGTTGAAATCGATTGCAAAATCAGAAGGAAATTTGAAATGCACTATTTAGCATGCCCCCATTGAAATGTCTAAGTGCACATATGAATAAAATAGGTCAGGCTTTACCAAATTAGCATTGAAGGTTGATATTGCTGCATTTTCTCCCTTCTGTTTCAACATGCATTCTCATGTGTTGCTTTTCCCTTTCTAGTGTGAATGGGTGTTACATGTCATTTTTTAAGCTTTTTTTTTTCCTTTTAGTTGCAAGAGAATACTGTGTGTGTTTGAATGTACAGTTTTAGTTGTTCTTGTGACAAACTTGTAGGCAATTACTTAAGAATATTTATTTTGGCAAATAGTGTTGGACTGTACAGTAGAGTAGATGGTGTCTGGTACTGTCACCAGCATGGTAGTGAGCTGAAAGCAAATGGAAAAATGGCAGTTTTCACCTCTTTTGTCAATGAACTGTAGTCACTCTGGCTGACATCTTGAATTAGTGCTCCACATCAGTGCCAGCATACCTCTCTCTCTCTCTCTCTCTCTCTCTCTCTCTCTCTCTCTCTCTCTCTCTCTCTCTCTCTCTCTCTCTCTCTCTCTCTCTCTCTCACACACACACACACACACACACACACACACACACACACACACCTCTACCTCCATTGCCAAGTTTTTTTTTCATTAAGTTAAACTGCCATATTGCTAATTATACTGGATGTTTCATTGTTTGTCAAAAGCATCATAAGGGTGTGATAAGGCTGGGCCCAAGCTGTGTGTCTTAGCATTTCATTCTTTTAAGACTAGGCATTCTGCCAGCCATAGGACTTTCTAAATGCTTCCATTTCATGTGTCCTGGGAATTATTTTTTCTTTATTGTTTTCTTTTTTCATCCTCTCATGAATGTACATACTTTAATCATAGTGTGTTCACGATGTCATCTTCATTGTTTATCTGATATGAAACACAAAATAAACTATCATGTGATCACCCATTTTTTGGTTTGTTTCATTTTAGTTTCTTTTATTTAGTCCTCATCTACTCTTCTGTCCTCTTTTGTTTGTTCCAAATGATGCAGAGTACAGTGGAAGATCTTTGGAAAAGGTTCTTGTGTCATGGAGGCAAAGCATCATTTCCTCCAAGTTGAAGCTTCTTCGGTGATTTGGGTTAAGTAATGATGCTGGAATTTTGCAGTTCAACTCCCTCCAGAAGAGATGATTTTTAAAAGAATCATCAAACTGTGTGGGTGTTGAGCTGATGGATGATGATTTTATCCTTGGGAACATTGCTATCGTAGCATTTTACAGCCTGTCAGCATAGCTTACTGGCTTCCAGACCTCTTGGCTGCTGTAGATGGCATCACGACATGAGAAAAGTCTTAAACCTATCACAATAGTGGGACTGTTTTCCATGAGGAATTGGCACTGAATGAGAACATTGCAGTAGAAGGTATCTGAAGAAAAGAGACCGATACATAGCCATGTAAATCATACACTTTCTGGAAAAGTTGGTAGTTTTCAAGATTTGAAGGTCCCTAGGATTTTCCCTTTGTTCCTTCATAAAACAGTCTTAGTGGGTTTCATGTTGACTCATTATAGCCATGTCTCACATTGAGGAGCCCAGCCTTGCCCAGGAAGGCATGTAGGCTGTTCAGGTACCTTTCATTGTATTGAAGGCGTTTTGATTTATGGTTTTGATTTGTTAAAGGTGCATAATGCATTGAATGACTATTCTGCATTTACAGTAAATCTGAAATGACACCGTTATCTCATGTCTGAGATGAAGTAAATACATTTTCATGACTGATGTGTCATAAGTTGTTATTTTGGGGAGTACTTGTATGACGGATTCATCTTGAGCTGATGTGGTCTACCTGCATGGCACCATATTCCCTGCAGTCTTTGCACCATCCATCTATGCCATGACCCCATCTGTTCTTATCCCTACTCAAGTTGTGCAGACTTGCACACTGGAAGATGTTGGCACAGCAAGGGACTTGCCAAGGGTCGTGTAGACCACTGTTCTGGAGATATTTGGAGCTGTGTGAAGGCTCTAAAACATATCAGATCTTGGAGAACCTGTGACTAGAACTTTAAAGTTGTGAGAAGATGCATACCTGTAACAATACTAATAACAGATCCATTTTGCTGTTCACTTGTGTGAGATCTCCTGTGAGGACAAGTTGTAGTGCAGCCATTGTAAGAGATGTAGGATGTGCTACAGTTAGCCCTTTTTCTGACAGCAAAGTATACATGTCTCAGCTAGTCTGCCTCCACCTTTGGCAGACAAATATTCTAGTCTTAGTTCCCTACCTCCATTGCATAGGTGCAATCCAGGGTTTGTCACTTTCCATGATATGTCTGAGAGCTATATCTCATAGACTACTTTCCTGTAAAGTTGTAGCTGTTCCGTTTTGGCCACCCAAGGTGTCACAACCTGCTTCTTGAGAGTGACTAGAATTGAGTTGAGTCCAACCCTGGTAAATGTGATGAAGTGGCCATAGAATTTCCCCCTTTTTCCCTTGAATCATGATGGCAAATCTTCTGATTTACTTGACAAGGATGAAGCACCCTTGCAGAAATGAAATTTTGCCCTTGTACAATCTTGGGTATGTATGTACAGAAGCTTCTACACAGTCATAGAGTCTGCTCATTTCGGCACCAGATGTCCAGGAATACAAGCCCACAGTTGTTGAGAGTTAACTGATGAGTGAAACTCTCCCTTCATGTGACGATGATGGTAATGGCTTTCGTGCTTGTCTTGCACAACTTGACTCGCTTTTAAAATAATTTTATTCAGACACTGTTGATTGTCAATTGAATGTAATGCATTCACATATGCCTAATAATAATCTGATACATTTCAAGTTATGTTCATGATATGAGAATGCTGCAAAATTTGCACCATAATTCTGAAGAAAATGTATTTGTGTAGCCTATATCCTTTGACTCAACAATCCATGAAGCTAACTGTTCTGATCAAGGAATAACTTTTGCATTGCACACCTAAACTACTATGTCACCATATCTTTGGCTTGCATATTCACTTTGATGAAAATTTGACCTCCATTCTTGTTCTTCCTGAACACAACCTCAAATCTGTGCTCTAAAACTGCACACTTTGCAGTCTCTTCCCCTCCTGTCTACTCCTCAATTTAATGTGTACGTTTGAACATTTAACACCCTCATATGTTCATATGAAAGGCTTTTGTTTTCTTCCAGTTCTGAATTTTAACAATGAGTATTGTTAAGATGGTTGGAACAGTCTGTTATATATACATCATCATCAAACTTCATTTTATTCATGCATTTCCCTGTGTTAAAATGTATTGTAGAATTAGGTTTATATCACAGGGATTCACATACCTTTGTCTCATGTGTCCAATACTGTTGATAAACTTGTATTGAAGCAGCCATAACAGTTACAGGTACTGTCATTGTCTTGAGTCAGAACTTGGTTGCTTTCAAATGAAATTTATCAATTGGTGAACAAACAAGCTTCAGCTATACATTTGGTTTGTTGACTGTTGGTGGTTGTGTGTAGGGTTTTGTACAACTGTCACCACAACTGCTGACACTTTTCCTTCTGCCTGCCTGTGTACAGCAGTGGGCAGCAAGGAATAGGAATAGCAGCCAACCAGATGTCTTGGATGAACCAACAGCAGGAGATGCAGCGCCGTGCCACCGCTGAGCAGACTTACAGCCGCCACCCCCAGATGACCCCAGTGCCCATGTGAGTGACTAGAGGTCATCTGTGTTGGGAGACACCAAATAATATGTGTTTGTAGAGAGGCTTCAAACATCACCTAATGTGTGAGACCTCGGGCGTCACCTACTGTGTGAGACCGCAGACGGTTGTGAGGAACTTTAGGCTGTATACATGCCACGTGAAATCTCAGACTGTATGTATCAAGAGATCTCTGACTTTCAGTGCCGTGACAGACCTCACACGATGTGTTTTGTGAGGGACATCACATTATGTGTAGTTAGAGGCATCATACTGTGTGTTGTGTGAATCTACTGTGTATTGTGAGATGTCATACATACTGTGCATTGTTTGAGATGTCACACTGTGTAGTGAGATATATCAGACTATGTATATAGTAAAAGACTGTGTTATGAGAGATGTCAGACTGTGTATTGTGCGAGACTTCAAAGTATATAGTGATGGTATGTTTAGGAACTAAGGAAGAGAAGCAGACTGCCCTGCTCAAAATAGCTCAAGCTATATACTGATAGCAGTCCACATGTGATAATAATCACATGCTAATGCTTAATGCTGCAAGGGTTTGACTGATATCTGACTTACACAATGTCTGTGCTAGAGTTAAGATAAGCACTGCTTTCTTCAGTTTTTGTATTGTAATGACATAATGTTGCATCAATACAACACCAGTCATAGAGCTGCTAATAATTTGTCAAGGGACACAATCCTGTGATGTGTTCAAGGAGTTACCTTCCTTGCCTGTGCCTTCCCTGCAGGTCTGGAAGCATGGAGGGGGAGATGGAGGGAAGCAACATCAGTGAGTTCTCCAGTCCTGAGGTGCACCAGGCCCACTACTACCAGCACCAGCAGCATGCTGCCAAGACTGCGCACCTAGGTCGCTATCAATATATTTTCCTGCCTGATGATGTTGATTATGAGGATGATGAATCAGTGAGTCTAGTGCTGCCACGCCCTCCCTTTCCTCGCTGTTGAGTTTGACGATTTTCAATTTGGGGTTCAGTCTGTTGTCGTTTTGGTTTTTTTCTCTCTCTCTTCATGCTAATATGCATGCTGCTTCTATAGGTTGCTTTTTGTCTCATGTTTAAAAAGTAGTCAATTTCCTGTGTTGGTTTTGTTGTGATGAAAAACATCTGGATTTGCAGGAGAAAAGTTTCCTAGGTTAAGTTGTTTTTGTTCTCTGTTTCCCAGTTTTGTTGATTTAGACTTACAAATTCATTACATCCTTCCAGTTTGCTCTTAGTGTGTTTCACAAGGCAATGATATATAATACTCATACATCAAAATGCTTTAACTAGCATTCACTGATATAATTGTATTTGAATATAATATTAGAAAAGATTGTTAATATCCTCATTTTCTGCATTGTCTATTATTTTGACTCATGTTTACATAATTCTTTTTTTTAAAAACAAGTAAGTTATGTGCAAGCCAATGAAAATGGCACTGTTCAGGTACAAAGTACAATCATTGACACATGTAGATGGGTCCTGTTCAAGTACTTGTAGTTGATAGATACATTCTTTTCCTTATTGATTGTTTTCTTAACATTTATTCATGATACATAAAATATTTTTATTTTTCTGAATAACAGACAAAGCAGTTTGCTTTTGTCTACATTTGAAATGTTTTACCTGAAGGAACAGACTGATAAGATCGTATTGATAGTGTGCCCCATTGGTGCTAACTTTTATCCATCACTTATGGCTGGCTAGCTGTGAACAGCACTTGATTACATTTTGGCAATTGCTAATTCCTATTCTTCACTTAGCATTATGTAACCTGCTCCAACAAATTTGGCAGGAGTGTTTCAGAAAGAAATAATTAGTTCAAGTACTCAGGATGACCTAAACTTGAATTTTCACCTGTCACTATCATTCACATGGAAAACTGAAATTGACTTCTGGAGGAAACTGGTAATACGAGCACTACATCTGAGGTTGTGCAAGTCTAATCTTTGGTAAATGGTGAGTTATTTCCACAAATGTCTTGAAGGGCCAGGCGTCAGTGAACAATGGAGGAACATCAATCGGTGTTTCTCTTTCCTTGACCCTTAGTGACTATCAGTTGGAGCAGGTTGCAGCCTTGTTGCTTGCATGTGTGACTTGTTGATTGCCAACACTGCTAACACTGGTCACACATTTTCATGCATGCAGACCAGGCTGCCTATGGCACGCCCCAAATGAGTAAGTCTCTCCTGCCCGCCACTGTCTGTCTGTGTCTGCCCACTGCAGTACCTGAGCAGATTCTGTCAGAATTGGCCCCCTGCTGCAGTTGATGCTCATGCACAGTTTATCAATCTTCAGATACAAAATGTTTTCAGAAATGAACTGCTATTTTTGCTTGATTTAAGATTTGAGATTGAATTCTAAGTCAGTAATATTTCTGGATGTTCTGATGCACAAAATGTTAAATGGGTGAATTTCTCAGTTTCAAGTAGGTTATGCGTTCATGTGGTTCTCATGATAAATCATTTTGATGTATCAGATGTGTTTGTTTTATCCTTGAATTTTGATTTACGAATACCTTCTATCCTGGTTTTGATTGATGCACCATTTTCTGCTCAGGAATTGTCATAAGTTGGCATGGTGCATTCTTTGTCTTTTTCAGTTGGATATCAGCACTCTTCTTGAATGATGAACAGCTGAGTGGAAAGGGGAGGAAACATCATTGTCGGTAGCAGCATTTTTTTTATCGTTCTTTGTGAAAACGTGTTCAAGTTTAGTGTTTTATGATTTGCATTGTTATTGTGCCCTTTTTTCAAGCACAGCAATCATGCCCTCAGGACTCTAAGTAATCTGATCTTTGATGATGAATGGAGGCAGAGCTCTGACAATGGACATGTGGACAGTTTAAGGCAGCCTTGCACTGAGTCTATCAGTGTGGCACAGATGCTACAATATGTTTGACCATGACAGGGAACTGTTTCTCATCTCATACCTGCATAATAAAATGTGTGCATTTTGCATTATTCAAATGTGATCAGTGTTTCATCTCAAGATTTCTTGCATTGGGAGTCTTCTTTCTAGTCATGAGAAACCATTCGGTGATTCATTTTATCATGCTGTGAGTTTGATATTTCATATGCCTTGTATCAATATTGACATACGTGTAAGTCACCTCCCTGATCTGTCTTATGTACTGTACTTGTTTTGCAGTCTGTGCAATATACCAAATTAATCCTTTTCCCCAAATTTGCTTTGTGTAAGTCAAGTGTCATTATCAAATGTTTCTGTCTTTTGATTCAAATAATTTAATCCACTTCAGCAAATGTGTCTTGACTAACGTAATGACATACCTGACATTGAATATTGTAATTTGCATTCTACATGTCTAATCCATTTAAAGAATTGTAGTGTTTGCAAAACATGAAGCAGCAGAAGTAGTTTTCCCATCTTCTTTCAGTCACATCAATATTTGATGTGTACTACAGCCTAGTGTCATTCTGCTGACAAAAATGGCATTGTCATGAACATAAATTCTAAGTGGATAATGTAGGCAGCAAAATGGAGAAGAAATACTTTTGCGTGTGTTTTTCAAATTTGAAAAATTGTTGCAGATTGAGAAATTAAGTTATGTATCACTATGTATCATGTTTGGTCTTTGTACTGATCAACAAGAACATACAGGCAGTTAGTTCCAAATGTTTGTCAGAGCATCAAATGTGTATAATTGTCATGAAGTGATCAACCAGTCATCAACTGAATGATGACAAAGTGATGCAATACAATGCTTTATTTATTTAAAGAATGATGTAGATCATGATTATGTCAGCTGAAAATATTTATCTCTGGGAAAGGATATTTACACTAACGCGCAGAGAATGTTCACTGGTGTTGTTCTGTATTGTGCATTTTCCTTGCTTTGGAATTCCTGAATTTTGGAGTTAGTTGGAGTTGGTATGGTGTTGTCCTTTTTGGTTGATTAAAATCAGCTCCAGAGTCAAACATCCTCACTGTCATTGGATATTTGTTGTATACCAAGCAGAAGAAAACAAGGTGTGCAGTCTTGTTGGAATGCTCACAGAACGCTGGCACTGTGACCAAGTGGATAGCGCACTTGACCTGCAGTTGCTTACAGTCAGTTGGCGCAGGCTTCAAGTTGCATCTGATGATTAACTTGCTTGCCTCAGCACTCTTGAAAAGTAATTTTGCCCAAAATATATTGACAATGAGTAGTCAAAGGATGCATTCATTTATGCCTGTAGGTTTTGTGGAAAGACCATCAAGACACTTAACTATCCACTTACTGACTTGCACTAGAATTGCTCCACATCCAGATTCAAATACAAGGAGAAAGCATGCACTCTAGTTTTATTACACTTAAGCTACAGCTAGAGTGTTGCTTGATTGTTTTTCCACAACTGCAATGTTGGCTGAAGCGTGCAATGGGCATAAAACAAAAAGTACGAAAAGGGTTTGTTTTTGCTCTTTATTGATTAACATCTATTGATCCAGGACAAGAAAACAAACCATAGATTTTGTTGTAGACCTGTGTCTTGAAGAAATTGCAGTGTCTGAGCTCACCGGATGAAAAATACAAATTGCACATAGTCTTCTCCTTGAAGAGTGCATGGTAAACTTGCATGGTATTGGCATTTTGGGACTGGGGCAGGGAACGAACTCTGGACCTTTGGGTTGATAACCACATACATATATGTATAATAATAATAATAATTTATTATACTTATAAAGCGCCTTTCCCGAGGTTCTAAGCGCGTAACATATATACATACATATACAAAAATAAACATACAACACAGTCTATACATTTAGTCATCCAGTCATAGTCAAACACATGCATTCAGATGTACACAGTCAGACTGACAATATACTATACAAATATTTACACAGATGTCAAGATGTACGTGGGGGTAGAGGAGGGGGGGGGGGGTGCGGCAGGATTCTAACAAATTCACAAGTAATATTGCTGAAAAAGGTAGGTTTTGAGGTTGGATTTGAAGGAAGAGATGGAGGTAGAGTGTCGGATATTGTGAGGGAGAGAATTCCACAGTTGAGGGCCATAGTATGAGAAAGAGCGAAAGCCATGAGTTCTGCGCTTGAAGCGACCTTGGCGGAGGAGTCGAGTGTCAGCAGAAGAGCGGAGTGAGCGAGAAGGGGTGTACAGAGAGACCAGATCAGAGAGATAGGCAGGTGCAGATTCAGAGATGATGTTGTAGCAGAGACATGCAATCTTATACTTGATACGTTCAGTAAACAGGCAGCCAGTGGAGATCTTTCATGAGAGGAGTGCAGGGTTGTCGGTGACGCGCTCTAAAAATGAGGCGGGCGGCACAGTGTTGGACTTTCTGCAGAGGTTGGAGAGTAGAGTCAGGGCAGCCTATCAAAAGAGAGTTGCAATAATCTAATCTGGACAGAATGCAGGAAGTGACCAGAGTTTTAGTAGCATCTACTGTGAGAAATTTTCTGATAGAACTAATTCTTCTGATCTGGAAGTAGCAGGTCTGACATACTGCAGCTATGTGTTGTTTCATTGACATGCTAGAGTCCATGATGAAACCGAGGTTTCTGGCACTGGCAGAAAAAGAGATGTCACTAGAACCTATTGTGATAGTGGAAGGAGGAGTTGGGGTTACAGCAGTTGATCCAGAGAAGAGAAGGGCTTCAGTTTTTTCAGCGTTCAACTTTAATTTGTTTGTAGACATCCAGGACTTGATGTCAGAAGAACAGTTTTCAAAGGTGTGTACCAATGCTAGGATTTCTGAAGGCTTGCATGATTGTTGGAGTTGTGTGTCATCTGCACATAGGTGGTGATTGACTGCGTGTTGTCGTATGACAGTTGATAGAGGAGTAGTGTACAGTACAAAGAGAACTGGCCCAAGCACCGAACCCTGAGGGACGCCAAAAAGCAGAGGAGAAGAAGGAGAAGATATGTTGTTGACAGACACATACTGTGTACGGTCATGGAGGTAAGACTGGAACCACTGAAGAGCTGTACGGTAATCAGCGAGAAATGTGGGGGAGAAGCTGACTGCAGTCTTTGCAATGAAAACAAATGTAGATTTGCCTAAACCAAGGAACCCAACAGCTCTTGAACATCAAAGCTTGAGTGTTGCTGGAATTAAATAACGGACGAACAATGCATAAATTTAATGGAAACTTTCTGCATTATAAAACATTCAGTCGCCATTTTTTTAAATCTTTTTTTTTTAGGGGGTGGCGTTTGTGCGTGTGTGCAAGAAAGCAATCGGCACATAAAATCAGGACCATATGCTCGAGAATATATTCATCACAACAGTTAAATTTGACGGTCAAAATACGATTTCAGTTTTAAAAACATCGATCTAGGCCACTGGGGACAACAGGTAAGTACAGGTAAATGCATGCTGGCAATACTCTCCGCGCATTCACGGACGGCTGTCAGCCAGACATTGATCATCTTCAATGTCGAGTCAAATTGGCAGGAAGATCATGCCATGCCTTGGGCAAGGAAATGAACGTCACTTCAAACGGCAAGTACGATCAACGCAACTGGCTTACATTCATTCATTCTACGATACATTCTATGATACATTCTGCGTGCGACCTGAAACGTCTGTAGCCTTTTACCTCTTGTGAACATCTGCTACACCAAGTATACATTTTTTCCAAAGCCTTTTGTTTTCGTAAAATTGCTGCGATCTTCCTTTGGTTACGGGTACATGTTCTACTGATGGAACATTTCTGTGGCGCATTTTGAATTAATGAATGCGACCAGAGGCAACACGCACACGGGCGAGGAAGTTTCTGGAAGGACTCCTTTCTAGAGAAATTCTCCCATAGGGCGGAGTTGGGGGGGGTCAGAAAGACTTGATGTCCATCACATCTAGCTAGACCCTCTTCCCGCCCTTCCACTGCATCCCCTGGGGAAGAAGATAGCTTGGGTGGTGTTACTCTGAAAAGGAGCTAGTACTAGTAGACACTCGCACGCATGTGCGCGCGCACATATGCCCCCGTCTCTATATGCCCCCGTCTCTATATGCCCCCGTCTTTTTTTGGTAACAAAAGTTCTTAAGACAAGTTTGATTATTTTGTCCTAAAACGCCTAAAAAACCATAACATTTTTGTTACTTTTTTTTTTTTAACATAAATTTTTTCGCTTTTTTTTCTATTGCGGGAGGCCGCTATTGCGGGATTTTTTTTCAAAAAAAAGTAACAAACATTATATGGTTTTTTATGCGTTTTAGGACAAAAGAATCAAAATGGCCTTAAGAATTTTTGACCAAAAAAATCCCGCAATAGCGGCCCCCCGCAATAGAAAAAAAAGCGAAAAAATTTATGTTCAAAAAAAAAAGTAACAAAAATGTTATGGTTTTTTAGGCGTTTTAGGACAAAAGAATCAAAATTGTCTTAAGAACTTTTGTTACCAAAAAAATCCCGCAATAGCGGCCCTCCGCAATAGAGAGCCGACCCCTATAACTCTAACCCTAACCCTAACCCTAACCCTAACCCTATGTGGCCATGAAGAACACACTCAGACAGGGGGCATATAGAGACGGGGGCATATAGAGACGGGGGCATATAGAGACGGGGGCATTATAGAGACGGGGGCATATAGAGACGGGGGCACATAGAGGTGTCCCCCTAGTAGACACTCGCACGCATGTGCGCGCGCACACATACACACCATGCAGTTCGACTTTGCTGGGAGCTGCTAAAAGACGGGCATATGAGAGATAAATGCACTCTCCATTCAAGGTTAGGAAATCGGCAAGCTGGTAAGAGCTCATTGTGTGTCAGTACAGGCATCTCGCTGTTTGCAATACACGTACAGCCATGTACAGAGCATCACAGCGATGTATAAGTACAAAAAAGGATGCTTGAACGTGTGCCATCAAGAGGGTCGTTCTAGACCACTGGCTGAAGCCAGAGACAATGTGCTGAAAATGAAGGCTGCTGATTCGTACATGGAAGAGTATGCCAAACTGCAGAGGGTTGATTGTTCACGAAGGAATATCACACCAGGGGCGGATCTGGGGGGGGTGCAATGGGTGCAATTGCACCCCCCCCCCCCCCCCCCCCCCCCCAGCGGGACAAAAAAAAAAAAAAAAAAAAAGAAAAAAAAAAGAAAGAAAGAAAAAAAAAAGAGATATGTTGATAATGTAGTAATGTAAATGTAATTGCACCCCCCCCCCCCCCCCCCCCAAGCAAAAAGACAAAAAAATGAGAGAGAGACTCAGGGAAAGAGATGTTGATAAATATTGGAATGTAAATATAATTGCACCCCCCCCCCCCCCTCCTCGGCTTAAAAAAAAGAAGAGAGAAGCTGATAAATATAGTAATGTAAATGTAATTGCACCCCCCCCCCCCCCCCTCCCTCGGCAGAACAAAAAAGAGAAAGAGATGCTGATAAATATAGTAATGTAAATGTAATTCCACCCCCAGCCAAAAAACTAACTAAATAAATTAAAGAAATAAAATACATAAACAATGATAATACATAAATAAAAAAATGGAAAGAGAAAATTGCACCCCCCCCCCCCCCCCCCCCCCCCCAGCCAAAATAAAAAGGGGTGGGTGGGTGCAGAGAGAGAGATGCTGATAAATATAGGAATGCACTCCCACAACAAACTGGTTACAGATGTCTTCTTACATATTCGGAATAAAGATTATTAAATTCGAGGTATGATCTTGTTGCAAAGACTTTTTCCTCATGTTGTTTTTGTGAATTGTGATTCTTTATTATTAACATCAAACTTATTTAGCACTGTACATTTTCGAGCATGTGCTTCCCAAGAGAGAGACAGTTGGTCCTATCTCCACCCCCCACCACATCAGTGGCAAAATGTATCGCCTGAAAATAGCACTTTACACGCTCAGATTGCACCAGATTGCACCATTTTGCTTCCTTTTTTTAAAAAATTTCCGGGGGGGCATGCCCCCGGACCCCCCTAGCATGCTCGGCGCTTCGCGCCGTCGGTTCGGCGCTTCGCGCCTTCGCTGATAAGATACAAAAAAAAAAAAAAAAAAATTTGCACCCCCCCCCCCTTTCAAAACCCAGATCCGCCCCTGCACACCCTGCACCTTGTATGCTGTAAGATATTCTTTCCAAAAGATGCTGAAAGTTAATTGTGCTTCTGTGCAGAAATGAAATATCAAGATGTTTTACAACAGACGTGAATGCCCAGTGCTTCACTCCACGTAACATTGATGAAAAAATTGTGACAAGAGTTAACAATAGTAACAAATAATAAATTACAATGTAGTGCCTATATCACATCATGGACGAACGGATTCGCAGTACATTTACTTATATGAACACGGATCTTTGGATTCATTCCGTAACTTGGCACGAACGATATGCGACCACAGCGATCTACAAATTGACACTTCAGCTGATCTTGAAGGAAAATTATCATGTCACTATTGTCAGTCTACTCGTTGCCTTAGACAAGGCATGGCTCGTGAATCGACAGTTTGAGCAAAATTGGCGGCTGCCCTTTCGATGTTTTACTATAGCGTGATTCACATTTAAGAATGATTAGGAATAATCTCACGCAACGACTCTACCGCTAAACCTCACCTTTCTTTGGTTGATAAACCCAAATAGTGTACTGAGTTCGGCGTACAGATGTCATCCTGGAAGTCACTGCCTTATGCTGTGTGTATACATCAATGGCAAATGAGTTGTGAATCTGTGAGTGAGAGTCCTAACAATAATTAAACTTGTTGACGTTATTTTCATCGTCCTCAGACAGTCGATATCCAGGCTTCTCCGACACTCTATTCATGGCACATGCAACGCTGCACTGATGCCTCTGGTCCTGACTGCAACCAAGGACACATCAATGTGTGTGTGGAATAAGTCCCACGTGTTTGTGACGTCAGGTCTGTGTCACTAGTCACAGCACGAGCTGTCCTCACCGTCCACTTCTGTCACTCGTCGTCGTCTTTGTTGTAGTCCCTATCATCGCCATTTGTCAAGGTCAACTATCATGGCAGGGAGCCATTTTTGAGAAAGTGACTAGAACTCCGACTTGGAGGGCTGCTGGCAGAGAGGACAGGTACTCTCTGTCACAGTCTGTGCCGAGTTTGCAATTTGTCTCAGCGGGGAAAGGCGCGCGTTGTTCCTGGCAATGGACGTGGAACCTATCCTCGAAGCTCTGCTCTGTGAATCGCGTGTCATGGTGGAATGGATGAATCTACAATCATGTCTTGAATCTTTAAGTCCGATGTACGATTCACTCCTAGTGCCTGGTAGGTTCCCCTCGAAAGTTGTTCCCTACTTTTGAAACAGGAATACTTCAGCATTCTATTGCACTGTTGTGGATTCATCACAACAACGGACTTAACTTGTGACCCCATCTTGGACGGCAGAAAAGGGTCGTGCGTCAAAACGGTTGAGGGAGCAGAGTCGGAGAAAGTTCGAACTCCTCAGTTCGCTGATCCTTGAGCTCGCAGCCCCTCTGCCTGTTCATTGGTCAGTGGCGCCAGAGACACACCTTAAGGCCGAGCAACTTCTGTGTCGCCACACGGCAGCGAGTAGTGGAAGTAGTCGGAGTCTTCTGTTGCACCACACCACACCACACAACTTTCACATGCTGGATGAATACTTTTAAAGCTCATAATAATGAGAGACAAGTGATGTGCAGACCGTTCCACAGCCTCAGCACCGGAGCTGAAAAGGTCAATAGCCAAAACCCCGCAGACTCTTTGACTAGATGCAGTCTGTATGCTGACCTGGGTTGTCCTTTAAGGACACGGGTCCTGGTAAGGTCTTGCAGTCCTTCTGGATCTTCCGCTACAGACGCGTGACCTGCGTGGTGGAGGACACCTCTTCGTCTGTAAAGGACACCATGCCCTCGGTCGTCACTTGACGTGTGACGCCATCAGGGCTGGGACACACCCACACTTGTGGCTTCGGCTTGGAGCCACGCCTGCCGTCCACCCTGCACCGCAACACCGTCTGCAGGGCACGTCGAAACCTCGACCCGCTCAGGCAATACAGGTAGAAGTTGGCACACCTGTAGAAATAAGCAAAGACAGGGAGAGGTAACAAATGAAAGAATTTGCAGAAGAACTAAGGGAGGAACGAAGGAATAAACAAATGCATGTAAAACGGTTGACGGGTTGTTGAGGGAGAAAACTATAGTAAACGAGTGAGCAAGCTAACGGATAAAGTTAACGAACAAACAAACGTCTGGGACGCACATGAAGCAAGGTGCACTTCAAACAAGACGTACCTGTCATTATTATAGGAAAGGAGACATGGTGACCATAAGACGGTATGAACGACACACACACACACACTACACGTTCAAAATCTATGACTACATTTGTCGTCATGCAACGCCATCAACGACCGCAACAAATCCATATCAAACTACGACCTATCAGCAAACACTAATGGACAAGGGATATATATATATATATATATATATATATATATATATATATATATATATATATATATATATATCTATTATACATCACCCAACACCTGGATGTACTCAGCAAACTTCCAGAGAGGGTCTCACCTGTTGAGGTACAGCAGGTAGAAGGAGATGACGAAGAGGAGGTCACGGAGCGGCCTGACTTCGGGGTCAGCGGGGAAGATGTAGTCCGCCAGCACAGAGGACATGATGGAGAAGGGAAGCGTGCAGGCCACGATGCACAGCGAGTCCACAGCCAGCATCACAGTCAGCTGCCGCGTCTTCCCTGCAGCCTTGGCCTGCAACCAGCGTCCTCAGAATCGTCAGCATTCTTATTGTCAATGTGATCGTCGCCATTTTCATTTGTCATTACCGGTCGAAGCATCAACCATCAACAGTTCATGTTCAACCTGATCAATCAACTTCGACGCCGGTGTCAACATCGTTATCGTTATCGACGTTATCGTTGTAAGCGTTGCGGCTTGTCTCCTTCGCAAAGTCCTACCTCTATGGGCGTTCTCCTAGCTTGTAACTGGAAGTCCTACCTCTAT
>JAWQFJ010003234.1:81553-92203 GCA_034096865.1 Theodoxus fluviatilis | reverse complement strand
CTCCCCCAGAGCCTAAGCGCGTAGCTTGAGATTCCTGCACTCCATGTACACAGCATAGGGTAATACCCCACCCTTTTTTCTCGCTTTCACGTACCGATCGGAGAGTAACAGCGATAAGAGAGAGACAGTGTCTACAGAGGAAACGGACACAGACTCACAGACAATGAAACTGATGAGAGAAAGGTGGTACAAGTGACGAGAGGGACGTAGGTATACAGAGGACACGGATCCAGACTCACAGGATCAATGAAACTGAGACGCGGAGTGGACGTTGTACAGAGGAAACGGACAGACCTCACAGCAATGAAACCTGATGTGAGAGGACGGAGGAGTGGTTACAGAGGGACCGGACAGAATCACAGACAATGAAATGAGAGAGGAGTGTTACAGAGGAACGGACAGACTCACAGACAATGAAAACTGAGAGGAGGAGGTGTTACAGAGGAAAACGGACAGACTCACAGACCAATTGAAACTCGAGAGAGACTGGTGTTACAGAGGGATAGGAACGGACAGATCTCACAGACAATGAAAACCTGAGAGGAGAGGAGTTGGTACAGAGGAATACGGGGACAAGACTCACAGACAATGTGAAACTGACGAGAGGAAGTGGTACAGAGGAACGGACAGACTCACAGACACTTGGAAAATGAGTAGAGGAGTCGGTACAGAGAAAGTGGTTTACAGAGGGAACGACAGGACTCAAGACAATGAAAACTGAGAGAGAGTGGAGTGGTACAGAGGAGGATACGGACAGACTCACACATGACAATGAAACGGAGAGGAGTGGTACAGCAGGGAACGGACAGACTCACAGACAATGAAACTGAGAGAGGAGTGTTACAGAGGAACGGACAGACTCACAGACAATGAAACTGAGAGAGGAGTGTACAGAGGAACGGACTGAATCACAGACAATGAAACTGAGAGAGGTTGGTTGGGAGTGTTAAGAGGAAAACGGACAGACTCACAGACATATGAAACGAGAGAGGAGTGGTACAGAGGAAACGGACAGACTCACAGACAAGAAAACTAGAGAGGAGTGGTTACAGAGGAACGGGGACTAGAACACAGACAATGAAAACTGAGAGGAGGAGTGGTTGTACAGAGGAACGGACAGACTCACAGACCAAGAAAACTGAGAGAGGAGTGTACAGAGGAACGGACAGGACGCACCAGACAATGGAAACTGAGACGAGGGAGTGGTACAGAGGGGAGAGGAAAACGGACAGACTCACAGACAATGAAACTGAGAGAGGAGTGTTACAGAGGAACGGACAGACTCACAGACAATGAAACTGAGAGAGGAGTGGTACAGAGGAACGGACAGACTCACAGACAATGAAGCAGGGGGAGGGAGAGAGGAGTGGTACAGAGGAACGGACAGACTCACAGACAATGAAGCAGGGGGAGGGAGAGAGGAGTGGTACAGAGGAACGGACAGACTCACAGACAATGAAGCAGGGGGAGGGAGAGAGGAGTGGTACAGAGGAACGGACAGACTCACAGACAATGAAACTGAGAGAGGAGTGTTACAGAGGAACGGACAGGACTCACATGACAATGAAAACTGAGGAGGGAGTGTTTACAGAGGAACGGGACCAGGACTCACAGACATATGGAAACTGATGAGAGAGAGTGGTACAGAGGAACGGACAGACTCACAGACCAATGAAAACTGAGAGAGGAGTGGTACAGAGGAACGGACACAGACTCACAGACCAATGCACTGAGAGAGGAGTGGACAGAGGAACGGACGACTCACAGACAATGAAACTGCGAGAGGAGTGGTACAGAGGAAGGACAGACTCCACGACAATGAAACTGACGAGAGGAGTGGGTACAGAGGAACGGAAGGACTCACAGACAATGAAACTGAGAGAGGAGTGGTACAGAGGAACGGACAGACTCACAGACAATGAAACTGAGAGAGGAGTGGTACAGAGGAACGGACAGACTCACAGACAATGAAACTGAGAGAGGAGTGGTACAGAGGAACGGACAGACTCACAGACAATGAAACTGAGAGAGGAGTGGTACAGAGGAACGGACAGACTCACAGACAATGAAACTGAGAGAGGAGTGGTTACCAGAGGGGAACGGACAGACTCACAGACAATGAAACTGACGGACGTACAGAAGGTCACACTTCTCTCTTACTGTAAATGTTGACCTTTGACTTGTAGGAAGGTCGCATGCCCAGTTAATCTTTGACCTGCAGGAAGGTAACAGTCACATGACTTGTGTGACCAGAAGTAACGTACTTGTCTCGTGACTTGTATTCGTTTGACACCCTGCAGGGAGATAACTGTCAAACGACTTGAAAAAGTTAACCTGCAGGGAGGTAACTCTCACATGACCTGTAAACCTCTGACCAGACGAAAGATATCTTTCATGCGACTTGTTAATTAACCTTTGATCTTTGACCTGCAGGAAGGGCGGGGCCTAGAGGGCGTGGTGGAGAGGGACACCATGCGCTTTGTCAACATCGTCAGGGAGAACGCCAACAGCCACCCACGATGTGAGTAGCCTCCCTTGCCTTGCATTCATCAGAGTTCCCTCCCTTGTCATATCCTGACTCCTCTCTCTCTCTCTCTATGAAAGCCACTGCCTAAGGGTCTGTTTTCATTTAGCAACGCTCACGCCGACCGCCGTACTAGAAATTTAATCTTGTCTAACCAATCAGGACGCAACTTCGCTGTAGTTCTGGGTCCTGATTGGTTCGATAAGACCGCTGCTATTGCGTAGTAGGCGTAAGCGTGGCTCGGTTAATTTTGAAACTGGCCTTCAGGGGGGTTTCCCTGGAGCAATCCTGACGCACCAATCGCGAACCTCTCGCCGCCCTCTGGCCGTGCACCCCGTGCACGTAGGCTGGCGCCCCGGGGCGCCCTGACCTACTTCCCATGACCTCCATCCCCCTGTGGGTTCGGGGTATGAATTGACCCACCGTGTCTCCCTCCCTATGCGATTCGTAAGAGGCGAATAATTAGGGACACCGTGACTTGATCGACGTTTATTCTAAAATGTTCGAGTGATTTTCGTGCTCAATGGCCTTACATAGCCTACAAAGGCTTATAGGCCGTAAAACTCCACCCATCAATCATCCATACCACCCCCCCCGACCTCCACCCATCCACCACCACCTCATCACCTCACCAACTCGCACCCACCATCCATCCATCCACCCACCATCCACTCCCCCCCCCCAACCCGCCATCCATCCATC
Source organism: Theodoxus fluviatilis (assembly GCA_034096865.1). Taxonomy (NCBI): domain Eukaryota; kingdom Metazoa; phylum Mollusca; class Gastropoda; order Cycloneritida; family Neritidae; genus Theodoxus; species Theodoxus fluviatilis. The sequence goes on along the minus strand of JAWQFJ010003234.1, from coordinate 88,977 downwards.
CACATCCATCCATGCTCACCCATCCATCCATCCATCCATCCATCCATCCATCCATCCACATCCATCCATCCATCCATCCATCCATCCATCCATCCATCCACCCATCCATCCACCCATCCATCCATCCATCCCTCCCTGACCTCCAATGCCTCAATGCGGCAGAGCGCTCCGGGTCGCCTGCCTTATACAACGCGCCGCAGAGGCACGTTTCGTTACTAAATATAGTTCCACAGGTTTAGAGAGGAGCGGTCACGTGAGTGGTCACGTGTAGAGAGGAGCGGTCACGTGAGTGCTCACGAAGCCCAAAGCTTTCCTCCTCACAGAAACTCTTCTCGCGGGCGCTCGCCGTGACCGCTCGTCTCGGAACTTGGTTATGGACCTTCCTCAAGGAAGCGCGCCTCTGGTACCACGAAAAGATCGCGTATGGTGCGTTAGGATCGCGTATGCGGCGTTAGGATCGCGTATGGTGCGTTAGGATCGCGTGTGCGGCGTTAGGATCGCGTATGCGGCGTTAGGATCGCGTATGGTGCGTTAGGATCGCGTATGCGGCGTTAGGATCGCGTATGGTGCGTTAGGATCTCGCATGCGGCGTTAGGATCGCGTATGCGGCGTTAGGATCGCGTATGCGGCGTTATTGCCGCGTTAGGATGGCCTCTGGGAAACCTGCCTCTGATTTGCGCGTGTGCAAACAGGTGAAGGTGAAGGTCATGTTTTATATCACCTTGTCACCTATGCCTCATATCATTCAGGCAAAGACTAAAAGATTCTCGCCCACAAGAAAGACTTGAAAAATGTGCGCAAAGCAATATGTTCCAGTGGTATTCCACAATCGAGAGCCATATTACTGCATATTAATATTTGTCTTTTCACACACACGCGCACACACACACACGCACGCTCGCACGCCCGACCGCCCGCACGCCCGCAAGCACGCACACACACGCACGCACGCACACCGCGCACACATGCACACACATACACACATATACTTCCTAGACTTATTTACACCATTTCGTTTCGGGATCAACAACCAGATCACGTACAGGCGGTGCTTGAACACGAATACCGTTTGCCATTCTGTAAGTGCACAGAAAGTAAAGAACACTTTTTTGTGTTGTCCTATGTAGCGATCTCAGAGTGAAGTATCTCCATCGATACGTTGACATAACCAAAGACACTATCTAACAAAGACACTATCTAACAAAGACACTATCTAACAAAGACACTATCTAACAAAGACACTATCTAACAAAGACACTATCTAACAAAGACACTATCTAACAAAGACACTATCTAACAAAGACACTATCTAACAAAGACACTATCTAACAAAGACACTATCTAACAAAGACACTATCTAACAAAGACACTATCTAACAAAGACACTATCTAACGGGACCGCCAGCTTCGCCGAATAGCGAGAGAGGTAGTGATTCGCGGGAACGTCACTTCCGGTGAGCCACTATTTTACAATAACTGCGCTGTTCGCTCTCCGATGAAAGCTCACTAACTTAAAATATTAATTTGTCAGTCTGAAGAATACTTCTTGATGACAAGTACAGCATCTGTCTGACTCTTTCTCTCTCGCTCTCTTTCTCTCTCTCTCTCTCTCTCTGTCTGTCTCTGTGTATCTGTATATGTGCGTGCGTGTGTGAGCTTGCCTACGTGCTTCCCATGCACAACTGACAGCGTGTGCGCTCGCTCGGTAACGCCATGTCTAATGTGGCTGTTGCGAGGTTTACTACAAGGGAGATAACTCCAATACCGTATCCCTGGCCTATTTCGTTATCACGGTTGCAGCCGAAGTTAACAGGGAGACATGAAGCAACTTTCTATTACAAATTTCTCTAATTGCAGGTATAATACAGCGTGTAATAGTTGGTATTACATCATGCAATACTGTACACGAATAAGTTATTTCGTTTCGTTTTACGCGCGCACGAGACGCAAATACATGAATAGAAAACAAGACCGTGCTTGTAATGATGTAAGTCCACAGTGGGTTAGAGGTGAAACTAGACCCCTGTGGATTGGGGGTGACAATAGACCCCCTGTTGATCGGGGGTAAGAATAGACCCAGCGCGTCTCCCTACGCAATTCGTAAAATACGAATAACCAGAAAAATCGAGACTGTACGTGCTCTTAGTCTATTTCTAGTTGAGTTTTGGGGGGGAGGGTGAGGGGTGGGAGGCCGTGGGTGGGTGGGTGGGGGGTGGGAGAGAGAGAGAGAGAGAGGAGGAGGAGAGAGAGAAGAGAGACAGAGAGGAGAGAGAGGGCGAGATGAGAGAGAGAGAGAGGGGTAGGAGAATGAGATAATTCAGAGAGAAGCTAGCTTTAGAGAGCTATACAGGGACAGACAGACAGCGCGAGCGAGAGAGAGAGAGAGAGAGAGAGAGAGAGAGAGAGAGAGAGAGAGGAAGACACCGTGCCAATGTTAACAGTAGTATCACAGAGGTGATTGATTCATTGCATCGACTGATCGAGTGTTTGTTATCCTACTTTAAAAAAGACACCACTTTGACTTCACTGCCCTTTGCAACACTACAGATTAAAAAGTTGTCAGGAAGTCAACATTGTGAACTATCAACAGGGCGATCAAAGATCGATCCCCACTCACTACCAACACTGCTGACTGCATAACGGGTATTGCACCACGACCCTCAGTGAGGATTTCTCCCAGGAAAATGTCTGTGTAGTGTACCCTGTACATGGGTGATACTGGTGACATGATAACACCGCCGCCGCCGCCGCCGCCGCCGACGACGACGACGATGATGATGATGATGATGATGATGATGATGATGATATTTACTCGAAGCAACAGTAGTAGCAACTACAGTTGATTGTTGTTGTTAATTCGTGTTCATCCTTGTGTGTACACAGGTTTCCAGGCCTTCCTAGGCGTGTCAGGCAGCTTCCTGGTCATCCTGGCCGTCATCAAGGTCATTGTGGGTAAGTGTCGTCAAGGTCATTGGGTAGGAGGGTAAACAAGACCATTTAGGGTAGGGTCATCAAGGTCATTGTGGGTGGATGTCGTCAAGGTCATTAGGGTAGGGGTCGACAAGGTAATTTAGGAAAGTGTCATCAAGGTCAATGTGCGTAAGTATCGTCAAGGTCATTGGGTTGGGGTCAACAAGGTCAATTAGGGTAGGGTCATCAAGGTCATTGTGAGTAAGTATCGTCAAGGTCATTTGGGTAGGGGTCAGCAAGGTCATTTAGGGTAGGGTCATCAAGGTCATTGTGGGTAAGTGTCGGCACTCCCATCTCTTTAGAGCACCTCCTCTCTCACACTCCTTGTTTCTTCTTCTTCTTCTTCTTCTTCTTCTTCTTCTTCTTCTTCTTCTTCTTCTTCTTCTTCTTCTTCTTCTTCTTCTTCTTCTTCTTCTTCTTCTTCTTCTTCTTCTTTCATTCTGTCTTTCATTCCTACTCCTCCTCCTCCTCCTCGTACTCATCCTAATCCTGTTCCTGCTTCTGCTGCTGCTGCTCATCCTCCTCCTCCACCTCCTCCTCCACCTCCTCCTCCACCTCCTACTTTACCTCGCATCATCTTGCCTTATCTCTCCGTGTCTTACAATGCTACAGCCATCCTTTTTTTACCCTCACCTTTCAAGACGTTATCTGATCTTGCCTTACAATACATCACCTGTAAGCTACTAACCCTACTTTGGCATCACCATACATTACTCTACTCTGCCTCACTTTATCTCACATTTCCTTACCCTACCTAACTTTATCCTACCTTACCTTAAAGGTGCCATGTACTCGTTACCCTGCTTTACTCTATCTAACCTGTGTAACTTACCTCACTTGATCTTACTCACCTTACTGTACCTTACCTTACGTCATCCTACCTTACCCTACAGGTGCCATGTACGCATTACCCTGCCTCACCTTACTTTACCTTACCCGTGTAGCTTACCTCATTTGATCTTACTCTACCTTACTCTACCTTACCTGATCCTTACCTCATCCTACCTTACTTTACAGGTGCCATGTACGCGTTACTCAGCCTCACCTTACTTCACCTTACTCTACCTTGCCTGATCCTCACCTTACCTCATTCCACCTTACCCTACAGGTGCCATGTACGCGTTACTCAGCCTCAGCTTACCTTACCTTACCTTACCTGATGGCGTAGCTCACTTTACCTTACTTCACCTTACTCTACCTTACCTGATCCTCACCTTACCTCATTCCACCTTACCCTACAGGTGCCATGTACGCATTACTCAGCCTTCTCTTCTCTTCCCTTTCTCTACCCTTCCCTTCTCTTTCCTTCCCATCCCTTCCCTTCCCTTCCCTACTCTTTCCTTTTCCTTCCCTTCCCTTCTCTACCCTTCCCTTCCCTTTCCTTTCCCTACCCTTCCCTTCCCTTCTTTTTCCTTCCCTTCCCTACCCTTCCCTTCCCTACCCTTCCCTTCCCTTCTCTTCCCTTCCCTTCCCTTCCCTTCCATTCCCTTCCCTACCCTTCCCCTCCCTTCCCTTCCCTTCCCTACCCTACCCTTCCCGTCCCTTCGCTTCCCTTCCCTTCCCTACTCTACCCTACCCTACCCTTCCCTTCCCTACCCTACCCTACCCTACCTTACCTTACCTTACCTTACCTCACCTCACCCTACCTTACCTTACCTGTGTGGCTTACTTCACCTTACGTCACCTTACTGTACCATACCTTGTCCTTACCTTACCTCATCCTGCCTTACTGTACAGGTGCCATGTACGCGTCGCGTTGTGCCGAGCAGCCCTTCGCCCCCGTGTACCTGATCGTGGGGGGTCTGCTGCCCCTGGCCTTCTCCGTCACCGTCAGGTTTCGCAATGACGCCTCGGGTGGCCGGAAGTGCCAAACCTCCCGCTTCCAGGTGTGGCTCTTCGCAGTGCTGTCGCTCCTGCTGCTCGTCTGGCTCATTACGGGTAGGTGGGTGGCGGTGAGTGGGGGATCGGGTGGAGGGGTGGGGTGCGATATAAAAAGAGGAAGGCTAATTACGGGTAGGTGGGTGAAGGTGGATGGGGTATCGTGTGGAGGGGTGAGGGTCGGGGTGCGATATGAAAGAATAGGGGCTCATTACGGGTGAGGGGGGGTTGGACGGGGAATCAGGCGGAGGTGTAAGGGTGGGGGTGCGATATGAAAGGAGGGCTCATTACGGGTAGGTGGGATGCGGATGTATGGGGGTTCATGTGGGGGTAGAGGTGGGACATGAAAGGAGAGCTCATTACGGATAGGTGGGTGGGGTGGATGGGGTATCACGTGGAGAGATGAGGGTGGGGTACGAAAGGAGGATGGCTATTACGGGTATGAGGGGGTGAATTGGGGATCGGGTGGAGGAATGAGAGTGAGGTGGAATCTGAAAGGAGGAGGGCTCATTATGAGTAGTGAAGGGTTGAATGGGTGATCGGGTGAAGGGGTGAGGGTTATATATGCGAGGAGGAGGGGTGGGGGGGAGGGTGGTGGGGAAAGGCGAAAATGTGGAAAGGAGGATTCAGGAAAGAGAAAGGAAATGATGGTTGGGAGGGTGGAGAGAGAGAGAGAGAGAGAGAGAGAGAGAGAGAGAGAGAGATGGATGAGGGAGAGGAGAGAGAAGAGAGAGAGAGAGAAGAGAGAGAGAGAGAGAGAGAGAGAGAGAGAGAGAGAGAGAGAATTTCGTTTACTTCACACTGAATTGTGTGTGTGTTTGATATACACTGGAAAATGTTTGAACCTATGAATATGTACCTCGGTCGGTCGGTCGGTCGGTCGGTCGATTGGTGGGTGGATGGGTGGGTTGGTTGGGTTGATTGGTTGGTTGGTTGGTTTGAGTGAGATGGTCGGTCAGTATGCTGGTGCATCAATTGGTTGAATGGTTGGTTGCTTGGTCGATCGATCAAGAACGATCGAAGTATCCATTCATTCCTTCTCTCGGTCTTTTTCTGTCCTTTTCCCGTCGTTCATGATTCTTTCGTTCTCTCGTTACTTGGTGCGTTGATGGACGAGTCTGTTCACCAACTCATTTGTCGATTCCAGTCTTCAAGCCTCGTCTGTCGCTCCATCTCCCCCTCTCTCTCTCCACCCCACAGGCACCGTCTACGTCATCAGGCTGCACAACCGCTCCCAGGCGCTGCCAGCCTGCGACAAGACGACGCCAGCCCTCGCCATCTCCACTGCTGACGTCATCCCGCTCAACGCCACCTTGGTACCCGTCCCCCGACCACGTGATGACTGCGTGGACTGTGACGTCACCTTTTCCCGGCTCGCCATCGGGCTGGTGGCCACGGACATGTGTCTGGCCTGCGTTGCCATGGTTCTCTTCCTGGCATGCTTCTGCTTCTCCCTCATCGGCATGTGCCTCCTCTCCAGGGACGACGACTTCTAGCCAGGGGCGATGACGACGACGACGACGACAACGATGAGGGTGGTCGTGCTGATTGTGGTGGTGATGATGGCGAGGCGATGATTTGTGGTTTTGGTAGTGGCGGTGGTGACGACGAAGACCGTGATGGTGATGATGACGATAATGTTGATAATGATGATAATGACGATGATGGTCGTCGCCGTTGTTGCGGCAGTGATGATATTGATGTTGATGCTGACGTTAATGATGACAGTAGTGTTGGTGTTTGTGATAGCGAGGATGATGAAAATCATAATGACAACAACGACTATGAAGATAATGACACCAAAGACAACGACGATGGCTACAACCACGAGTGAAATAACGATGTCAAGGACGATGACACACAAAGAAAAGTTCCCAAATGACCTGTCGTCACCCCCTTTTCTTAATCTTTTTTCTTTTCGTCATCATTGTCGTGGTCATCGCTTATGCCATCAGCGCTAAAGTCCCTCCCAGTCCACATGCTTCCACTCAGCTCGTGGTGTGGTTGTCAGTCATGGCTGCTGTTACGATTTTGGTGGAGTTCCCTGAAACCCATGTGACAGGAAGTGGTGGATGGAATCGATCATTGGTCGAGTTTGGGGCGCTATGGCCGAGCGGTTTTCTCGCTCGACCTGCAGTGGCTTGCAGCTAGTATGTACGGCGTTCGCAGCTGCTGTGGCTTGCAGCCAGTGGGTACGGCGTTCGCAGCTGCTGTGGCTTGCAGCTAGTGGGTACGGCGTTCGCAGCTGCTGTGGCTTGCAGCTAGTGGGTACGGCGTTCGCAGCTGCTGTGGCTTGCAGCTAGTGGGTACGGCGTTCGCAGCTGCACAGATCCCAGAGTTGCATCCCTGAGTAATGTGCTTCACTCACGTTGGTTTTCTCCACCCAGAAGTGTAACGGGTTCCTGTGAGATCTGATCTGGAAATGTGTTAACACTAACTTAGACGCGTTCATCAGCAGCCCTGGCGCATGCTCCCCGAGGAGTTGAGATGGTGCTGAAGCGGTGAAGAGAGTAGCTCGATGACCAGGGGGTAAACTCGCAATATTAAAAAGACACCGTTGCTTATGATCATGTGTC
>JAWQFJ010003234.1:69053-79053 GCA_034096865.1 Theodoxus fluviatilis | reverse complement strand
CAGGCAAAATTGTGATTCCTCGTCACGAATTCATGGAGAACTCCAGTGGAGACTTATATAGATATGTGTAGATTTTGGTGGTGATGTTAATGCTCGTTGCATTGGTATTAACCGTTTGTAAATATGTCGGGGGTGGGGGTGGGGGGTTAAGTAAAATGGAGAATATTTTCAGAAAAATAAAACGAAATGTTGGGGTGGGTGGGTGGGGAGTATGTCCTCAACATTTGCTTTTCGTTCCTTTTTTTTATTCCACAAACATCCTCGTTCTGTATATTGTTTTCCGAAGATCTCGGGTTCCACTCAGACACACATCCTTCTCTGTCATTCTCTAATGGAAGATTCACCAGTGGATCGATGGCGTTGCCTGATGATCACGCTCCTTTTTGGGTTTTCCTGCCAAATGAAATATGACTAGAACTTTGATCTGAGGTCATTCCATCCAATGACCGTCGTACACGAGGCGATTCCACACGTTCCACACTGACGCTGTCCACACGACGCTTCTTGTGCGCTGCTCATCGCTTGCAACACGCGTGGAAAGCGATGCCGCCACGCCGTACAGCACGTATGGAGCTTAATAGGAATTGTTCTTTTTTTCGGCGGCAGCGAGCGTCAGCCACAAGTATCTTCCAATCGCAGAGCGCCACTAATGTTGCTGCTCCACTACTGCGATCCGAGATTTCAATGATGGCTGCCACTACGAAAGGCGCTAAAACGAAGGAAGTGATTGAGATCTATTGAGAACCGCATCATTTTGAACATTGGGGTGTGAACGAAATGGATACAAGCCAGTGTGTCCATGTTTGAAACAAATGTAGCAAGCGTCAGTCGCTCGCCACATCGCAAGCAACACGTGAAGCTTCGCGTACAACGGCCTTAAATGCGGTTCTTAGATGGTCGAACTCTCGGCCAACGCGAACTAGGTTCGCAGGGATCAGCAACCCAGGTCTGAGGTTCCCAGAGCTTGTTGTGGGAACCATCCGGAACCTTCGCTCTGATTGGCTGTTCAGCGTGAGCTTTTTCAAGAGTGGAGGCTTGTTGTTTACTGTAACACAAGTAAACAAATGTTGTCCGCCATTGTTTTCTTTTTCGGTTTGCATGCAAAACTTTCACTTTGAGACTTACAGACACACATACGAGGAGACCGAAACCAAATAATGGTGTTAATATCTCAGAACTGTAATGATGTAAATTACATAAATTGTTCATTCGAATTTGGTAGATTACTTTAATAGATGTGAGGGTCAAAGTAGTTTAACCAAGTTCGAGTAATTGGCTCAGGCAGTGACGTGTGCATAGCATTACAGTCAGTGACGTTTGCATCTAATTATAGTCAGTTAAGAAACAAATGTTGGGTTCGTCCAAACTACCAGACCCCGAGCAATTTTGCAGGCGACCTATTACTACGCAATACGTGGTTCACCGAAGAAGTTCGCCGAACTACTGGTTCGCCCTGTTAAGATGAGACTTATGGAAGGAGAGACACTGACAACTGCTCGGCTATGGTGTTGGAGTTGAGGGTCATCAACATGGCTGGCACTGATGTCATGATTCCAATAGTTTGTTCCTGTGAGGCGTGTTTTAAATCATGGATGATTGAAAATTGTGCTTCTGGAAAGATTCGTTGAGTGAATGTTTATGCAGTGGAGCATTTCTTGCCGTGCTTTAAAGCAACGTTCATTTGTGTAGTCACGTGATGTTTTTTTCTGTGGGTTTTTAATTTTGGTGGGCTAAAAATAAAAATTAACACTTGTAATTGACGTGGACATAGTAATCCCGTTCATACTGCAATAAACACTGCAATATTTTGCCAGTTGTTACCAGAAATTGTACAAAATTCAAATGGCGTGGGTTTTTTTTATTTTTACTTTCGCCTTGCCACTGATCAGTGTACCATACGGTTTTATTTCCAACTCCGTGTCTCCTTTCATGTGTAGAATCGAAGATCTGTTGAAAATTGTAACCAAAGATTGTTTACTTTGTACAAGCAATCGCTGTTTGGTGTGTTTTCGATTTGATTTGCGAATTTTGTTGTGGCGGAGTGGAGTTGCACCGTCAGTATGTCGAGTTATTTCCCCTCCCAGATGAAGATCTGCGGCGCAATGAAACCAACGAAATGTTTCCTGTGACGCATGCGCATACAAGAATAAAGATTTCAATCTAAATGGCACCCATACTCTGTCGTCTTCATTGACTTGTATGAACTGCTACTTGTATAGACTGCAGAATGGGTGTGGGTATGGGTGTGCGCACATGCATGCATGCGCGCGTGCGTGTTTTGTCACTGTTGTTGTTGGTTTTTCTTAGACTTGCCAAACGATCACTGTTTGTTGATTAATAGAGAATTTTGCTTTGCATCGTTGCAAGAAAAAAAATTTGAAAGAGAAACCCACCCCCCCACTGATTTCTGGCTTCTTTTATTAATGAAAGGTCAGATAAAGATGAATTCCTAAAGGGTGGATCATTTAATTGTTTCTCATTATTCGATTGACCAATCTCTCTCTCTCTCTCTCTCTTTCTCTCTCTCTCTCTCTTTCTCTCTCTCTCTTTCTCTCTCTCTCTCTTTCTCTCTCTCTCTCTCTCTCTCTCTCTCTCTCTTCTCTCTCTCTCTCTCTTTCTCTCTCTCTCTCTTATGTTCAGATAAAAGTGTTGCTAGAATTATTGAGCAAGTCAGAGATACTATAGTAACTGGATAGCTGTCTGCGCGAAACGCGTCTGCCAGTGCCGTCTCGCGCAGAAAACCAGAGCTGAGGCACTGCTCTCTTCCGGTCTAAGTCTGGGCAGGTTTCATTGTCCGCACAGCAAGAGAATGTAATGGTTATTTCTTGTGCTGTGCTTTATCATCTCTAGCTGAATTCAGTTGTGCAAAAACATTATGTAATTTGTGGATTGTAGAGTCAGAGGTTGAAGTTGGACTGACAATTCGTTGAATATGAAGTGTGTTCTTTGACGTAGCGTCTGCTTAAAAGCACAGTGGAACAATTCCAGCTATATCCAGCGTCTGTGGGATTCAGAGGGTTTTGACACAACATGCCAGGAAATAACTGTGCAATTGTTGGTTGTGGAGCCTACACAGGCCGAAATAGAGGGCTGTCGTTCCACAGAATAAGAAAACACAACGATCCTGAATGGGAGCGAGCAGAGATACTATACTCTATAGGTTCCTCCCTTTGCGAGTCATCGCGTTAGCGCCAGTGGCGGTATGCGTGCGTCAGAAAGCAGACGACATGCTCTCACATGTACTGACTGCTATGCCGCTATGTAGAAGACAAGTGGAGTGCAATGGTGCTCAGCATTTCACATACGTTTAAGAAACGTTTAGCAGCAGTGCCTCTGACTTGCAACACCATCCTGCTTATTAAAAAAATATATATTTTCTGATTGATAACATCATTGCCAACTGACTTCATGAAGCGTCGACTCGCTCTTTGTCTTTTGTGTATTATCTCGGTCATAAATGTTACACTCATCTACACTGTCCGAGCTAATGTAGCTATAGATTGACAGTTATGTATAATATACTATTTCAATGTTCATTCTTTCTTTTCAACTACTTATTTTCAGTAAATGCTGCATATTTACCTCAAGTATCTCCTCGTTTAGCTGCTCCATTCTGTCATCTTGGAAACCGGAAATGATCGTTGCCCCAGGGAAGGCGGAGCTGCGCAGACAGCACTGCGACTATATTTAGACTATACACTGAGAGGTCAAGTCAGCAGTCCATTATATATAGTGTCTCTGAGCAAGTAAAGGAGTTCGCCACTCATTCACCCTGAACAACCATCAATGAAGCCGTCTTCTTGACTTTTCATTTCTACCTAACAAGATTACCTGTGCAGTCACTATTCCAAAGTTAGAACACACACACACACACACACACACACACACACACACACAGGTACGCACGTACACGTACAGATAAAGGCAGACATATACTCAGAAATACAGATAGACGAACCTTCATTAAGTTTGCACTTTTTTTCATGCCTAGACATTCACAGCAAAGATAAACCAGATCAAAAACAAAACACACTGAAATGCACATGAAACATTTTATTTCAATATTTTATTGACTCTCACATACCTTGACTCGATCTCTTGCCAAAGGTTTTGTCCTGTGCCACACAAGCAAATTGCATTTCGGTGTTTTCCACGTCAAGCAGAGAAAACCACAACCAAAACAATGTAGAATACCAGGGGATTTGTCAAAAATGTAAATAAGGGAAATTCTTTCCTTATATGAATATAACCAAAACCCCCACTTCAGTTAAAGTGGTATGACTTAAACAAATTTACCGTGCAAGAAGTGGTCTGTATTTCAAATAAAATAGTCGTAGATCTAAGGTACATGCATAAAGTTTAATAAAAGGCAACTCCAACACAACATTCTGAGAGAATGCACACACAAAACAATCGCGGAATACAGCAGAGTATACAATCGTTTATATAATCTCTAAATCAACGTGAAAACCCACCACAGAAAATGACACAATGTCCTAATCAGCAAGCTGGACCTGTACGAACTAGCATGCAGTTACAAGACTGGCATCCCAAATGACGCCAAAATCCAACACCACCTTCTCTCTCCACACTGATGAGACATGGCAATTTTTGAATGACTCGTCGCGACCTCTAAAACTGACACAACTTGCAATAGACTCAGACTGATGATAATCATACATGTAGTACAACGATAAGGGGGAAAAAAAGAGACCAAAAAGAGAAAAAAGATAGGAAACCCTTCTGGCACATAGTTGTCTGACAAAACTGGTCATTACGAGTTGCAATATTCAAAATGCGATGTGATAAATCAATAAAGATACGGAAGAAAAGGTATATTTAGAGGGAAAGGTAAAACAAAACAAACTGGCACTGGGTTTTTTCAGGGTTTGAATACCACGGTGTCTTGGGGGAAAAAACTCTCACTTAAAACGGTACAAAGTCAAGGCTTTGCCAGAAGATCACAGTTCCTTCGGTAATCAAGGTAGACCAAAATATTACATGGCAGACAATGGGGTTAGGCAGGAAGTAAAGATGAAACCACACTCAAAGCAAAATCGAGTCTACAGCACACTTTCAAAGCTAGCGGGAACGCTAGCGTTTGACCAAATACGTTGTGTGTGGAGCGAATTGTAAGTACACATAAGCAACTTTGAAAGAGACCAAGAAACAAATTGCTACACAAGAGCAAAGGGAGGTTACTATAAAATACCGCGTTCAAATCTAGCAGTTGTCTCCCTTTAGTCAGACATGATGAAATTGGAGAAAGTTTCTTTGGAAAATGCTCGACTGGTACAAAGGAAGTTGTGTGATGAAGTTTTTGGGGGCCAAAATCCACAATCGGAAACAAGCAATAATTGCAAAAAGACATCTTCTTTGAATAATGGACAACTTCCATGGAAATTGATGAAAATCTTTTCTAATCCAGGTTTTTTTCAGCACAAGGCTAGGGTCATTAAAGAAAATGCTGTTATTAATCATCAAAGCATGCATCAGTATTATAAACAGGAAACAGATGGGTCTTGTATTGACAACACCATCTGGAGTAGAAAAATCATCTCCATGGGAACAAAAATCTTGTTAGCCATTCAGCCACTGCCGACATTTCCTGGAGAAAATGTTTGCCGATCTTCCATCTCAAAAACACAGGGTATATACCAATCTGCAGCAAAGATCTATTTGTATACAAAATCACACACAACCACGTTAATCTGGATAAAATTTTACAATTGAAATCAAAGGAGAAAAATAAATGCACAAAAAAAATCAAGGAATTTTTGTACAAAACAATTTCTAGGATATATGTGCATTGGAAAACAAGACACGTCAAAACATCAGACAAGGTGATCAAATTCTCTCTTGAGGAAAAAATAACCACACGATGGAATTGAAAAATACACACACGAGAAATGGCATCGCTACCTTCATGCACACGGACTGCATGGCGAGAACACGGAGAAAGGTAAGCAAGGGACAACTAGAATCCAACACATCTAAGACACAAACCCACCTTGCAGATCTCACTAAACGAGCTCAGCAGACAAAGTGGCTAGGAGATATCGTTCTTATCAGATGTTGACACTTTCACATTTCATGTTTCAAACTGGAAGGAATATTTTGCAATGCAAGTGGAGAGTATTCTTTTAGAGTGGTAACAGGAAAAACTGGAGGCCTGCCAGGAAATTGCTTTGACTACTGTGCTTCCACAATTAAGGAATGATCAAAAACGGGAATTCGCTTCCCCAATTCAGCATGTTTCGAATTCTTGACATTTGCATGTCACGATTCTCTGCACTCGCCTCCAGATGAGTGTTGGCTCTATGCATTCATCCACTGCAATCTAGACTGTTCCAAGCAAAAAGGATTTGGGGCTTTTTTTTCCTTCCCCAAGTTTTATAATTATCCAGTTTATTCACATTCATTTCGGTCCTCATGTAAGTGTAGGACACCCAATGTGCCGAGTGGAAAGATTAGAATCAGTGAAGCCACATGAAACGCCAAGACTTGTGCAAATGCTCTCTCTCTCTCTCTGTTAGTCCAAAGATGGCTGGCCTACAACAGATAGTAGGTTCTAACCACCATCCACAGATTCTTTCCTCACTGCCATAAAATGAGACACCCAGCACTCCATTTGAGATAATGACGCAAGTCCTGAGTGGAGGTCAATTGCATAAATTAAGCCCGGACAAAATCGAGCTTTCTGTCCACAAGGCTATTGTGTAACACGTTTAATTAAATTAAGAGAAAAAATGTACAAGACTATCTTTTAAAACGTTATTAAGAAATATAACCCATTAAAAAACAATACGACAAAAGTAGCAGCATGATTCATGTTCACTCTTAGCCTTACTTCGGCTCGGCCGAAATCGTGCGGTAAATTTAGTATTATTCCGAAGGGGAAACCTTGCCTTTCAAATTCTGATGGATTGCTTCGGAATGCTCTGCTGTGAGGGGAGAGAGGACATGACCAAATATGGGCAGATGATGGCAGCTGATTTGGAATTTCTTTCTATTCTTTAAGCCCTTTCAAAATAAAAACGCCACCATATGATCCTACAACCTTTAACACCATACAATTTGATTGTCTTTGCGCCATTAGAAAGCTTTTACCGTCGACAGTTAGGTGATGTAAACAACTAATCATGTTCTAAAGGTACCGAGTGTCACATTGCATGGTGAGAGCTAATAAACCTTACTGCAGTGTTCTCACAGTCGTGTGAGCAGTGGGAGGAAAGAACATTCCAGAGAGACAGCAAGACACGGTGGATGTGCCTTCCATGAAGAAGAATTTGGAAGAAAGTGGGGATTTCCAAAAGCAGATGAGAGCCACGACATCACCACGACATGTCGTCTGCTGAGCCAGGGGTGGGTAGGCATACTCCTGTGGTGCCGCCATCCACAACAAGTTGGTCCTCATTGCAAATCCGAATGGATCGATCATAAATTATCTGCTTCGACAAATATGGACATCTAGGGAGGAAACAGCCTTGGCAGCTGCATGGATGGATGTAGTTCTTCCTCGAATCTGCGAGACAGGTAGGGGTGCAGCGATTCCTTCATCCACAGCGCTCGTCGTCATTGTGGACGACCAGTAGGCACTGCTTCATCTGAGGTGGTGTACAACAAGTCCCCGACAAAATCAACAGTTAGTTGTGAAACTTCAAACCCAAAGTCTCACTGGACTTCAAACGAATTAAACCCAAGACAAAAATAAGAAGAAAAAGAAAAAGGACACATCTGTTGAAAAAAAAGTACACAGTACGATACCAGTATAAATATCTTGAACGAAAACGATGCTTAATTGAACAACATCAGTAGCATGTTAACAAATCAGAGAACTACAGACATCCAACTCCGCACTGCATCTCACGCTACTCGTGCTGCACGTGCTACTCGTGCTGCACGTGCTACTCGTGCTGCACGTGCTACTCGTGCTGCACGTGCAAGGGAAACACTACACCTCCACTGTCTGCACCAGGCTCTGTTCCCCAAAACTCGCACCAGGCGAGCGACAAAACCCCCGTCGTCTGCCACCCCGGTCATTGGGCCGCTAATATCCGGCGTTGTTCCATTTGACGTCATAGTCTTTAAACTTCCGCTCCAGGATGGCCTGGGTAATAGCATGGTCGGCACGGCCAAATTGCTGGAAGAAAAAGAAAAGAAAAATGGATGGAATGGATACATTTCTAGACGAAGTATCTGCAGGGCATCAAATCAAGATGATGTGAAAGACAGACAGAAAGGGAGCAAGAAATAAGGAAGGACGCAAAGAAAAGAAAGAATGAATGAATGAATGAATGAATGAATGAATGAATGAATGAATGAATGAATGAATGAATGAATGAATCATGAAAGAAAGAAAGAAAGGAGTTTTGCGGCCTCTCAGTCTTTGCGGCCTCTCAGTCTTTGTAAGCTATTTAAGGCCAGTGATCACGAAAAATCGTCTGAGTTAGAATAAGAGCAAGTAAAAATTTCCCTCGTTAGCTGCCTCTCACGACACACGCAGGACGACGACTGGGTCAAATCTTATCCCCAACCTCAGGGAAACGAGAAAAGGAGGTAGGCAGGAAAGAATGGAACATAATTAACAAAATTAGAGGGGAAAAGGAGATACAATGGAAGAAAAGTCGATGAAAAGAAAGGAGGGATGGGAGAAGAGATACGAAAAAAGGTAGGACTGGGGATTGGATGGTCAGAGTAACGCATGAGATTGGAGGCGAGGACGAGAATATTGAGCAGGGGGAGATAATCTAGTTGCACTTTGTAGATCGAGGGCTGAGAACATGAAAACGTAACCAAACACACGTGCACACGCTCGCATGCACATACACACAGTCACACGCGCGCGCTCGCGCGCACATTTACACGCAGGAACAAACACATACACACATGAACACACACAACACAGAAACATATAGATACATGCGCGAACGCAAAGACACGTAGATGTCACCCACTCTCA
Organism: Theodoxus fluviatilis; assembly: GCA_034096865.1. Classification (NCBI taxonomy): domain Eukaryota; kingdom Metazoa; phylum Mollusca; class Gastropoda; order Cycloneritida; family Neritidae; genus Theodoxus; species Theodoxus fluviatilis. The sequence continues at coordinate 70,091 of JAWQFJ010003234.1, read as the reverse complement.
TTCCACAAAAGCAGAAAGAATGAGAAAACGATACAGAATGAATGAGTATGGCTTGATGGTCTCTCAGTCTCTGTAGGCTATATCAGCTCATTGATCACGAAATGCTATTAGAATGTGCTATAATAACGGCACTACGAATCGTATGGGGAGGCGCGGTGGGTCTGTTCTTACCCCCAGGGGGAACAGAGAGTTTTTACCCACAATTCACAGGGAGAGAGAGAGAGAGAGAGAGAGAGAGAGAGAGAGAGAGAGAGAGAGAGAGAGAGGGAGGGAGGGAGGGAGGGAGGGAGGGAGAGAGAGAGAGAGAGAGAGAGAGAGAGAGAGAGAGAGGGAGGGAGGGAGGGAGGGAGGGAGGGAGGGAGGGAGGGAGGGAGGGAGGGAGGGAGGGAGGGAGGGAGGGAGGGAGGGAGAGGGAGGCAGAGAGAGAGAGAGAGAGAGAGAGAGAGAGAGAGAGAGAGAGAGAGATGGGTGGGGATAAGAAACAGCTTGTCATTCTGAGAAAAGAAGGAAGGTGCAAAGAAGGAAGGTGTGAGGAAGAATGAGGAAACGGAGCAGTAGGAGCAGAAGGAGCAGAAGGAGCAGAAGGAGCAGTAGGAGCAGAAGGAGCAGAAGGAGCAGAAGGAGCAGTAGGAGCAGTAGGAGCAGTAGGAGCAGTAGGAGCAGAAGGAGCAGTAGGAGCAGAAGGAGCAGTAGGAGCAGAAGGAGCAGTAGGAGCAGAAGGAGCAGTAGGAGCAGTAGGAGCAGAAGGAGCAGTAGGAGCAGAAGGAGCAGTAGGAGCAGAAGGAGCAGTAGGAGCAGAAGGAGCAGAAGGAGCAGAAGGAGCAGTAGGAGCAGTAGGAGCAGTAGGAGCAGAAGGAGCAGTAGGAGCAGTAGGAGCAGAAGGAGCAGTAGGAGCAGAAGGAGCAGTAGGAGCAGAAGGAGCAGTAGGAGCAGAAGGAGCAGAAGGAGCAGAAGGAGCAGTAGGAGCAATAGGAGCAGTAGGAGCAGAAGGAGCAGTAGGAGCAGTAGGAGCAGAAGGAGCAGTAGGAGCAGTAGGAG
>JAWQFJ010003234.1:36553-66553 GCA_034096865.1 Theodoxus fluviatilis | reverse complement strand
ATGACGGGCTCACATACTTGCCAGAACAAACACGAAATTTCCAACTGCATACACGATGAACTCTTCAGGCGACAAACTTGATTCAGAGTCTGGGCGAGGCGGGAATTCTTCAAAGCGGGAAATGACGATCTTCTCTGGCACGTCTTTCATACGGCGAGGGGGAAGATTGGAAGACTTTTCTTAACCTGTTGTCCCATCAACACAGAGCTGCTGGAAAACACGTCTGCTCTCCTTGATTTCTTCGAGACAACTGATATGAAAATTCTAAATGCTCCAGACTGAAGAGTCACTTACAGCACATGCGCCACCAACCTCAACCAATCAAATCACGATTGCATCACCTTTAATTTTGTGTACAACTGGTTCAAGGCGGTCTCAAACCACGAAATTTTAGCATGTTCCCGCCAAAACTTCATCTAACCAAAAAACTCAATCAATATGGAAAATTAAATAATGGCTGAACCATTACACTGTGTCATTCTTCGAATGAATCACTGCGAATTTACAGAGAATTAACCAACCAAGGTCGTTTACCAGTCATTTGCTGTTGCTTGCTAGCTTGTATGGCCCGCCAGCTTGGCTGTCTTTCCACACCCCTCTCCTCGGACAAGTCCACTAGTGTGGCCCGCCAGCTTGGCTGTCTTTCCCACACCCCTCTCCTCGGACAAGTCCACTAGTGTGGCCCGCCAGCTTGGCCGTCTTTCCACACCCCTCTCCTCGGACGAGTTCACTAGTGTGGCCCGCCAGCTTGGCCGTCTTTCCACACCCCTCTCCTCGGACAAGTCCACTAGTGTGGCCCGCCAGCTTGGCCGTCTTTCCACACCCCTCTCCTCGGACGAGTCCACTAGTGTGACCCGCCAGCTTGGCTGTCTTTCCCACACCCCTCTCCTCGGACGAGTTCACTAGTGTGGCCCGTTTATGGAAGCCTCTCCAGCCTTTCCGTCAGACTCGAGGCTGACTGCCCTAGCGAATCCCGGATTCTTGAGAGACAAGGATGACTGCAGCCCAGAACAATCCGGCAGTGATAATCTTATGTCCCTTTAGTTTTTCTGTGTGTGCCCGTGTGTGAATGTGTGTGTTTGTGTGTGTGTATATTTGTGCCTGTGTGTGTGTGTGTGTGTGTGTGTGTGTGTGTGTGTGTGTGTGTGTGTGTGTGTGTGTGTGTCTGTGCAGGGGCGGACGAGGGGGGTGGGGGGTTTCTGGGGTTTCAGGAACCCCCCCCCCTCCCCCCAACAGCCAAAAAAAAAAGTTTTACTTTGAGTGTCAATTTTTGGGGTATTCTTCAGTAACAAAATCTGCTGCCTGAAACTGGCAATGATCATCATCAGAATGCACCAGATTGCACCATTTTGCATCCTGGTTTTCAAAATTGTCCGGGGGAGCATGCCCCCCGACCCCCCCCCCCCTCCTAAAAAAAGTTTGTAAACCCCCCACCCCCAAAATGAACTGATCCGCCCCTGCTGTGTGTGTTTTGTTCTTCATACTTCTGTGTGACAACTGCTTCTGAAAAAAAATGAAGCTTTTGAAGTGCCACATCCACAAAGAATGATGCGTGTACGTGTACACTTGGGATATACAGACACTCGATTGCGACTCATAATAACTTATCAACAAGAGAGCACACTGAGAGCGCAAACTGCCGCCAAGGAAACCACAGTTTCTCTTCCTTGACCTGTATAATTCAGGCAGTATGTTCCGCTAGCCAGGCCTGACGCTACAAAATTTACTTTCATTTTAGCGCCAGCTGGCGGTCTCGGAGTGCGGAACGCATGCGCCGGTGTCATCAATAGTTTGACGCCACCAACTCCGTGATGCCGATAAAATATATTTATGGTTCCAACTTCAAAACTACATAACAGATAACCCCCTAAATGTAATGGACTGTTTTTCCTGGGATAAAACCCTGACCTTGCACCGTATTTCACCAGAAGCCGTGTTGAGCTGTTTGAGTCATCTTGCAGGATAACGAGCTAACGAACGCACAAACCGCGGGAAAAAATAACCTCCTTGGCGGAGCTAGGAAAAAAAACTAAGGTCATAAACGTTTGTGTATTAATCTTCTGTTGGCCATCGTCTCGATCAGGTCATGTGTTGTGCAGTCTTCGTTTATGGGCCAGAGTACGGCTTACGGTTCCCGAGCTGGCTGCACATGCTCGGGAGCGGTGGAATGACGCTGTCGCTGGGGGTGGTGGTGATGCCTTTCTGCGTTCTCAGCCGCTGATGACACAGCACGTCTCTGGCTGCTTTCCAAGACTAAACTGACCTGCTCTGTCAAGACCCCACCAGTCCCGGCGATTCTAAGCACGCGACTCCAGAGCTCTCTGACGGGAATTCCGCACCTCTCAGAGCTGTCTTTGATGAAGTCCTTGAAAGTGAATTAATATAAAGAAATCATAACCAGTCTAACGTACTAGAGACGTCTACATAGAATTGCTTTCGCAAAACAAAAAAAGGGAATGGGAGCTGCGGAGTAGGAAGGGGGTGGGTTGGTTGGGAGCAACACGTAAACAAAGCAGAGAAACAAAAATGTGTCATTTATTTGCTTGCTTAAAGGGATGATCTTCCGTGATTATGTTGTGCATTTCATCCTGAAGTGCACCGAGAACTTCTCGGTGTCAGCGCGACTTGCACGTGCAGTGGCACCACAACGAAGCCACTCACGAAGCCTGTAATGGCTCTCTGCACGTCCGTTTAACACCGGCCCTGAAGACGGCGACACTGGATAGCTTCATCAGCGCAGCTGAAGCCGACCATATGGAGTCTGCTCCCAATTTGACTTTCCCACTCGGCTGGACCTGCTACGCCCGGCTGGTACGGTCTAATCCCGCACGGACTCCAAGGCCACTTGAGCAGAAACATTTCAAAGCAATGCAAGCTGGCAGCAGCCCATCCCAGACCCAGGGAATTCACAGATGCTCGGGCGTGATAATGCCAGGGTATGAATCGCTTCGTCTTCGAGCGCCATGCGTAAGAAACATCTGCTTGAAGGGAAAAGTCACCGGAGCGGATGCGGGTCGAACAGTGAGAAAAGGCGGGAAACTGGAATCCACGAGTCTCCGTGGCGGAATCGTGGCCCATTTGGTTTGCCGTGACGGGCACGGTAATCACGGCGTAAGCATCATGCCGTGAGACAGATCACTTACGGCACGGCAACACTGGAAGTTATCCGGGCGGACGTCGCTGAATGCTGTCAGGTGCAATTCGCAGGTTTATCGCGAGGGGCGCAGGGCGGCGTGCCACTCTCAGTTGTAAAGCGAAAAGCGGAGTGCAAACACAGAGAGCCATCCACGTCGACATCGCTCCGAGTCTTGTCCGGTGCAGTCTGCTGGTTATCGCCGCGTGCAAGCAGCGTGAAGGCACCGGGAAGAAATGGAGTAAACCGTGTCAGAGACATTTGCTCATGCCGGTTGACCTCAGATTTCCGATTTATCTTCCTACATGCTACCCATCCCATTAGTCAAGGGGCGATACTCGTCCTTTCAAGGGAGACAATCTCTTACGTCCAGATGATCTGTGATGTGATATATGGGAAGCTGATGTACATTGTAGTCCGAGTGAAGTCTGTCAGATCGTATTCAGTTACGATTATCGTTCTGCAATGTCTGGTGTGCCCATCTTCAGTCTAGTTTGGCTGTGAGCAGGTTCCGTGGCCACCCATTCGTATTTCTGCTCGTCTGCATTTCTTCAGCAGAATTAAGCACGTACCTCTTAGATCGTATTTCAGTGACTGAAAAAAAATTATCGCCGATTTGCATCTCAGTGGATCATACAAGATTGTTTTAAAAGAGGAAAGAAAACATCATTATCTGCAGTCAGAATTCCGCTCCTTGCAAGGTGGAAGTATCATAAACGGATGCGGCTGAGGATAATTTATGAGAGATTCGCACCAATTATTGTATAACTTTTGTTTGTTTCGCCCCTCTCTTCAGATGAAATAAATTGTAAATTGATGCGGGAACTAAAAGACGCACAAATATAATTTCTTGTATCATGCCTGTCTGTCTGTCTGTCCATCTGTCTGCTTGCCCGGTCATAATCCCACCCACCCACATTTTTTCTCTTTCTCTCTAAAGAGCCATGACCTCCACACCGTCCCCCTGTTACACACATGCGCGTGACGTACGCACGCGCACACACATACACAGATAAACACACATACACACACGCACACACCCAAAGACACATTCACACACGCGCGCGCTAACACACACATAGATACACACACACAGACGCATACACACACACATAGACACACACAGACACGCACCCATGCGTACGCACACACACACACACACACGCACGAACACACACGCACGCACACACACACACGCACGCAGGCACACACGCACGCACGCATGCACGTACATAAATACACATACATACACACACTCACACACACACACACAACACACACACTCACACACACACACACACACACACACACACACACACACACACACACACACACACTCATGCTTCTACGGATTGTCTGTTCGACGCGCCGAAAATCGAGTTTCGTAGTCAAATATGACTGTCAGGTTTACAGACCAATGGAAGGTAGTTAAAACTTACAAACTATTTTCTCCATCATCTTCAAGCATTTCGTTTACATTCTGGACAGTAAAAAGATGTATATGTATAATACTCAGAAAGAGAATATCAGTTGTTATTAATCTTAGCAACCATACAAACAAATCGTTGTTAAGAGCAGATCAGTCATTGCTGCCACATGCCTGATGACGACCAAGCACTGTACGTGCTGCGATTATTATACTGTAGTTGTGGATTCATCATCCTTTTCATCCGTAGGACGGAAACGATGTAAAGTGAATGAAGTAATTTGACTAGAAATGCAGTTCTGCCGATCATAAAGCGCCGGACACCCCCGTGCTCACCACAGATTAAACCTAGGACGCGCACACCGTAATGACACCCACGAGAGTATTCCATGCATTTATTTGATGGACGGTAAATTAACCCCCGAGCGACTCTCAATGACAAGGGAGACAATCCCCTCGCGGGTGGTGTTGCGTTTTTCTAACTGTACATCGTTAATGCATTGAGTAAAATTACATCCGTGATGTTGCTGGTTAGGCTCAATAATATCCCGAGTTTTGATATTAGTATAATTGTGTGCTATTTTCAACAATGCTTCAGTCTATGCAGAAGAAAACGAGGGTGGAAAGTTCTGATGAAAGCCAGATGAGCAAAATAATGAAATGTATTGCGTGAGTGGTGCACTCAGACCATTATCATGGAACACAAAGGCCTCATTACAATTGTAGTTCAAAGCAGCCCGGCCACTCTCGTAATGCGTACATGTTGAACGGCAAGCGCATCACCAGAGGATTCAAGCACGGAACTGGTATCTCGGGTGAGCATGTGAACCGGATTTGTCTCCCCTGTTGTCACCAGTATTTAAACTGCCGCATTATTCCTTTAACCATTAAAATAGCTCACATACAATTTAGGTTGGTTGTAAATTGTGTCGAAATGGTTTTGTGCGATTGAACTTGTTTGTTTCTTCGCAGAAAGTATGGCACTATGGGTTTGAGAATGTAAATAGTGTCAACTTCCTATGTAGAGCCCACTAGAGGGCGTTGCGACATGACACGAAATTCGAATGACAGGAGCTTTGCTGGATACGTTGACGCCCAGACGTGAGTGTTCTTCTTTAGTGATGTTAAGGGTCTCTCTCTCTGTTGTCTGGTGATTTTAACACTTCCGCATGGGTATAACATTGGTCTTTCTGAAACTAACATAAAATGTTCCTAATAAAATGATGAAATAAATGTAAACAGCTGATCGCGTACGTATCGCATCAGCGGTATGATCTATGATGATCGACATGTTTTCAAACTCTCACACGGTTTCGACGATCGCTTCGCACGCAGACTGCCTTATTACCGCAGGTGCACTCGTACAGGCTGAAGGATAAACATAGGAACTCACGGCAGTGGTAGAATCAGAGTTATTACGGGAGTTTTTAGACAAATCTCGCTGTGTATTGAATGATATCTGGCTCAAGTCAATCTAGCCTTGGTGCATGCAGTATTTATTCAGTTTTGTTTGTGACTAATGCCAGTGGTGGTCGCTTTATTTCTGACCAATTCTGAGAGCCTAACCGTATATGTATGGAGGCTTTAGTTTCTGCAGTTTCCCATAAGCATGGTATAATAGATTACACATGAGTTGTCACTTCCTCTTGTTCGGCCGCCACTTCCAAGGGCTGACGGGGGAAAATGTCGATGTCACCCCCCACCCCCACCCCCACCCCCACCAACACCCCCCCCCCCCTCCACCACCATAATCTTATTCTGTAGCAGTGATTTCTTTTCAATAAACCCTCTGTGTTAATAACAAGGCCAATAATTTTGCATTGGAGCATTATACAGAAGCAGTATAGTACATCCATTATCAACACACAGAAAAAAGAAAACTCACAGCTTATTGTTAGCATGGATGTTTGAATACTGATTCATGGAATTTCTTACCTAACATGTTCAGTAGTGAGGAATAAATCATACATGCTCATTTTGTCTCTTTTTTTTCAGATTTGTAAACTGAAAGCATACCATGGCTGTGCTTTCTGTAAGAAGCAGATTAAAAGGTATGTACAAAATTGCTCTTTGAAATATTACCATGTGGATGGTAAAGTTACCTTTAGTTATGAGAGCAAGTATATCATACAGCTGGTACTGCTTAGTACCCTGCTCATCAGCTGGAACATACACACACACATGCATGCACACAGACATGCATGCACACACACATGCTTGCACACACATTCACTCAAGCACACACACATGCATGCATGCATGTACACATACGCACACACATGACTGCATGCATACACACAAACACACACACATATGACCTCATGCACACATACACACACAAACACACACACACACACACACACACACACACACACACACACACAAACACACACGTACATATGTACACTCACATGACTAGTAGTATAATGTCTCTCATTGCCAATTTTACTTTACAATTTGTAGGCACTATATTGTTCACTTGTGGTTTTGCCCATTGACTTGGATGAGTGAATGAAAAGGTTGAGCAAGATCATGGAGATGGCCTGAAGTCAAGTTATGTTGTATCTATCTTATTTACTGTTTTGCCCCTAAATGGAGATGAGAATGTATTAAGTACTGTCCTCTCCACCCTGGGTAAAACCAGATCTCTGTAGGCATTTCATACTGTAGTTAGCCAGCACTGGGTTAGAAATATTACCAGGAAGATGAAATTTTGCTGAAACTTTAGTCTGAATTCATCCCATCTGTCTTGTAGTGTGCTTGTTCTCAGATGCAATCATACATGCAGGGAATAATAAATAGTTGGCCCAGTGACCAGGAACTAATGTAAAACACAGTGAGACCCATGCATAGGTGAATGTCTCTGCAATGAAAATCACCATCCTCGCATCTAATGGCAATGACGCATGATTTGTCATTGTACTCATTTCTCTCTGTGTTGCATCATCTATGCATACCATGAAGATGACCAGTGTGCAATAAGAACTATTGCCGCCACCTGAACAACTCAGTTGCTCTTCATGATAAAGTCATCTTCTGAAAATGATCAAACTGTTATGCTCTGTTGTTGTGTGAGCATTTTGCCATCTCCAATTCCAGCATTGACGGCGCCAGATGAGGATGGCCTGTCAACAGGGCCATGGACCGGCGGCAGTCCCAGTGACCTTGAGGCTCTGGAGAATGCCAGGAGGGAGAGGAGGAGGATGAAGATCACCAAGGAGATTTTTGAAACTGAGAAGACTTACCTTCACCACCTCAGTCTTGTACACAAGGTATGATGCTCTTGCTGTCACAAGATGATGCTTTAGTGTCAGGGACTAGCTCTCATTCCTCATGGAGCAGAGAAAACAGAGAAGCCATCTTTTCCTGATGGCTTTGAAGTGGTTGTGTCTAAATTATGTTATCTACTAGGATGTCCTTTCCCAATCATGTTATTGCAGAACTCCTCACTTCTTAGTGCAACATGACTCTTAGTCTTGTTGATAGCCCCCCTGTGGGCTGGGGGTCAGAAAAGACCCACCATGTCTCCGTACATGAATCCTATAAGGCCAATACATAGGGAACTCGTGACTTGATATAATATTCTTGTAATTTTCTTGCCCAGTGGCCATACAGAGCCTACAGAGGCTGATAGTGCTGGACTGTAAAACTCCATCCAAGACTTGTTGATAAGTCAGTTGTCTCCCTTCCAGTCAGTTGTCTCCCTTCCAGTCAGTTGTCTCCCTTCCAGTCCAATCAGAAAAATAATGGCAAACTGCATGTGAAAATGGATCATTTTGATGTGAGTCAGTGTGGGTGGTGATGGGCAAACAGGAAATTGATAATTAAAAAAGAATCAGTTGCTGGCCCCAATGTCTAAGCCTTCATCTGGGATTCTAAGAATGGTGTTTGTTTGTTGTTTTGTTTTTTTTTGTTTTTTGGGGGGGGTACACACAGCACATGCTTCCTGCTTGAGATTGAAAGGGGGAGACAGATCCTGCAGTCCTCAGACATACCTTTTCATGTGAACATTTAGTCTGTACTCTGAATTTTTACAGTATGTACAGTTTCTCTATTTACTCATAGAAAAAGAAGCAACCTATTCCCTTTGTACTGTGAAATTGCTTCAGGGCTTTCAGAAATATATTTCTGTCAGACCGGAGGTAATAATTTGATTTTCATGGGGGTTTTCCCACCTGCATAGTACCTTTGAGTTCCCTTTGCACTTTGCCTGTATCATGTCCAAGGATGCCCATAAATAAACTGATTGTCTTTTTTCCCCTGCTGCACAGTTCTTTGAATTCCCTCTGCGGTTTGCCTGCATCATCCCTGAGGATGCCAACACCAGACTGTTCAGCAATGTGGAGCAGCTTCAGGAGGTGAACCATCGACTGCTGGAGCTGATGGAGCAGTCCACGGTGGGCGAGGCCTTCCGACACCTGGGCCCCTTCCTCAAGCTGTACTCCACCTACGCCAACAACCACCAGCTGGCGCTCTCCACTCTTCAGGTGAGGACAGAAGAGAAGGGGTTAGGGGTGGGATTTGGGAGGGGAAGAGACAGTCAGCCAGCCAGCCAGCCAGCCAGCCAGCCAGCCAGCCAGCCAGCCAGCCAGCCAGCCAGCCAGCCAACCAGGCAGCCAGCCAGCCAGCCAGCCAGCCAGCCAGGCAGACATGCAAAGGCAGACTAATAGATTTACATACATACACAGAGGCTCAAATGCACAAACCCTCATATGCTTGCATTCAAATACACATGTGCATGAAGAAGTTCTCACATACACATACTCTTGTAGGCATTCATGAGCACATGCATTCACATACACATACATGCACATATGCATGCACACTTGCTTAGCACATGTGACGTATACACACACATTCACGTACATTCCTTTCATACTCATGTGGCCACACAGTAAGGGATGGATACATGGAGGAGAGAAGAAAGCCTGGGGAGAGAAGAACATTTAAAAGATGGAGAAGAAGTATCAAAGAACAGGTGAGATGACCTTAAAAGTAGAGAGTAGACTCTGTGATACAACTTGGACATAAAAGTATCTTTTTCTGTTCAGATTGACTGGCACTGAGATATCTAATCAGAGTTGAGTAATGTTCGGACTTGGTAATTTCATTCACAACATTCGTAGTGATGGAAAATGGCAGTCCAGTCATCCAAGAGGGGACTGAACCACAGCACCTAATCACTTTGCACAGTTGCCAAGAGGTCGAGCCACCATGACCAATCCCATCTGTAAACAAGGTGTGTTCATCAGCGTAGTTGGCCATTCACCTGGGGTCAAGAGGTCGAGCCACCATGACCAATCCCATTTGTAAACAAGGCGTGTTCATCAGCGTAGTTGGCCATTCACCTGTGGTCAATGTACTCTTGCAGGGGCAGTAATGTAGTTCACAAAAACTGAAAATCTTACCATGTTTGTTTTTGACTCACATGCGAAGCAAAAGTGAGTCTATGTACTCACCCGTGTCGTCCGTCCGGGCGTCCGGGCGTCCGTGAAAAACTTTAACGTTGGATTTTTCTCGGAGACTATTAAGTCTATCAACACCCAATTTGGCATGATGGTGTATGATGACAAGGCCTCAAAAAACATACATAGTGACTTGTCCTTGCTTCAAGGTCAAGGTCGCAGGGGCCATAAATGTTGTATAAAAAAACAGTCATTTTTCACATTTTCTCAATTTTCTCTGAAGTTTTTGAGATTGGATACCTCACCTATATATGGTATATAGGGCAAAGTAAGCCCTATCTTTTGATACCAGTTTGGTTGACCTTGCTTCAAGGTCAAGGTCACAGGAGCTCTTCAAAGTTGGATTGTATACATATTTTGAAGTGACCTTGACCCTGAACTATGGAAGATAACTGTTTCAAACTTATTAATTATGTGGGGCACATGTTATACTTTCATCATGAGACACATTTGGTCACATATCATCAAGGTCAAGGTCACTTTGACCCTTATGAAATGTGACCAAAATGGGGTAGTGAACCACTAAAAGTGACCATATCTCATGGTAGAAAGTGCCAATAAGCACCATTGTGCTTCCTATGTCTTGAATTAACAGCTTTGTGTTGCATGACCTTGGATGACCTTGACCTTGGGTCAAGGTCACATGTATTTTGGTAGGAAAAATGTGTAAAGCATTCCTTAGTTTAGTGTATGATGTCATTGGTAGGTTTAGTTGTTTGACCTTGACCTTGAAGGTCACCTGAAGGTCAAGGTCATATAAAGGTCAAGGTCAAGCATGTGAGTCGTGTGGGCTTTGCCCTTCTTGTTCCTTGTTCATCTCATACATGCATGTTGACAAGGTTCACTTCACAAGCCAGTTCTTACTAAACCTTGTGTTGAGTGGGAGCAAATTCTCTGAGTCAGGAGTGGAAGCAGAAGAGCCCGGACTTTGCCCGCTACATCGCCGCCCAGGAGGAGAGGCCAGAGATGGGCGGCCTGAAGCTGAATGCACTGCTCATCACGCCGGTGCAGAGGATCCCCAGGTAGGGCGGCTTTGCTGCTCAGGCAGAACACAGAGGGAGAGCAGGTCAGCAGGCAGGGGGAGGAGGGGTGTCCCCGCAGACTTTGGGGCTGCTCTCTTGGAATCGAGTCCCCATTTTGTTGCTTTGCAACTCATTAGAATTTGTCAGAGAATTTTCTTTTGGGACCAAGAGGTATATCAAATAACCAACCATTCAATCAAATAACCAACCATTCAATCAAATAACCAACCATTCAATCAAATAACCAACCATTCAATCAAATAACCAACCATTCAATCAAATAACCACCATTCAATCAAATAACCAACCATTCAATCAAATAACCAACCATTCAATCAAATAACCAACCATTCAATCAAATAACCAACCATTCAATCAAATAACCAACCATTCAATCAAATAACCAACCATTCAATCAAATAACCAACCATTCAATCAAATAACCAACCATTCAATCAAATAACCAACCATTCAATCAAATAACAAAGCAAGCCAGCATGCAAAGCAAGCATCCTTTTCTTGTGACACAAGAATTTCAAGAAAGGTATAACAAAGATAACGTCCCGCTAAGCTGCAGGATAAAAAAAGATGACATAGAATGTATGTAGTGGGCAGAGGCCTGCATCAGGATAACAGAAGTCGATAAATAAATGACACACTGAAACTAAAGCATCCTTCTCCCAAGACCAGCATGAAATCCTGACAGCAGCAAGACAGAGGTCTGGGAGATTCAAGAAAGTTAGAGAGAGACACAAGTGCATGACAAGGTATCGAGTAATCAGTGTCTTCACATCCTGGAAAGGAAAAATGAGGGCATCACAAGCCTTCTGGAGAGGAAACAAAGGTTTCAGTAGAGAAGACAAGTAATCTCAGCTGGAGAAGGAGGCACTCACATGCTACTGGTGCACGCATTGGTTCCTGATATGCCTACCTTCCTGTTGTTCCTTCCAAGTGATGAAAATGATGAGTGACCTCCCTTAAGCTGGTTGTGAAAAGGGGCAAAACATTATTGCAGAGGAACCATTCACTGCTATTCATTCCTACTGTATGTACCCTTGCAGCTTGGTGCTTGATTTTTTTACTCACATGCGAAGCAAAAGTGAGTCTATGTACTCACCCGTGTCGTCCGTCCGGGCGTCCGGGCGTCCGGGCGTCCGTGAAAAACTTTAACGTTGGATTTTTCTCGGAGACTATTAAATCTATCAACACCCAATTTGGCATGATGGTGTATGATGACAAGGCCTAAAAAAACATACATAGTGACTTGTCCTTGCTTCAAGGTCAAGGTCGCAGGGGCCATAAATGTTGTCTAAAAAACAGTCATTTTTAACATTTTCTCAATTTTCTCTAAAGTTTTTGAGATTGGATACCTCACCTATTTATGGTATATAGGGCAAAGTAAGCCCTATCTTTTGATACCAGTTTGGTTGACCTTGCTTCAAGGTCAAGGTCACAGGAGCTCTTCAAAGTTGGATTGTATACATATTTTGAAGTGACCTTGACCCTGAACTATGGAAGATAACTGTTTCAAACTTAACAATTATGTGGGGCACATGTTATACTTTCATCATGAGACACATTTGGTCACATATCATCAAGGTCAAGGTCACTTTGACCCTTATGAAATGTGACCAAAATGGGGTATGAACCACTAAAAGTGACCATATCTCATGGTAGAAAGTGCCAATAAGCACCATTGTGCTTCCTATGTCTTGAATTAACAGCTTGTGTTGCATGACCTTGGATGACCTTGACCTTGGGTCAAGGTCACATGTATTTTGGTAGGAAAAAAGTGTAAAGCATTTCTTAGTGTATGATGTCATTGGTAGGTTTAGTTGTTTGACCTTGACCTTGAAGGTCACCTGAAGGTCAATGTCATGTAAAGGTCAAGGTCAAGCATGTGAGTCGTATGGGCTTTGCCCTTCTTGTTTTTTGTATTTTGAAATTTCACCCATTGCTGGATGCTCAAACTGCACACTATTACTCCCTGGTTATCTCTTCTCTTTCCAAACTTTCTCTCATCTTCTGGGGTTGCATCCCCCTGTGGGTTGGGGGTAAAAGAATTGACCCACCGTGTCTCCCTACACAATTCATAAGAGGCGAATAAATAGGGACATCGTGACTTGAATTTCGCTTACTTGGAATTGTTCTAGTACTTTTTATGGTTACTGGCCTTACATAGCCTACAAAGGCTGATAGGCTGTAATACTCCATCCATCCATCCATCCATCCATCCATCCATCCATCCATCCATCCATCCATCCATCCATCCATCCATCCACCCACCCACCCACCCACCCACCCACCCATCCATCCATCCATCCATCCATCCATCCATCCATCCATCCATCCATCCATCCATCCATCCATCCATCCATCCATCCATCCATCTTCCAGGGTAGCATGCAACCAGGCTTTGAATGAACTCGTAAAAGTTAATTTTTTTATAACAAACCAGGTCAGCCTTCACATGTACTCAGTTTTACTCCTGGGTAGGGAACATCAATGAGAATCAAGCACTTTGCTCAATGGTGCAACTTGGGGATTTGCACAGCTTTGAAAGCTGCACCCACAAGCTGCATACAAGGATGCTGATCACTCAGCCATGGACCCAAGTTGTGAAGTAGAGCTTGTTTGCTTCTCTTGACCAGGTACAAGATGCTCCTGACAGAGCTGCTCAAGTACACCCCAGAAGACCATCATGATTTCCTCCCTTTGCAAGGTGGGACCTTACTCCATTTCTCTCTCAGTTCACACAGAATACATGGAGCATGCATCTTTCAAGCACATGCATAAACATGCTTACCCATGTACACTCATGCATGTATGCACACACAGACAAACACAGAAAAAAACACACATACACACACATATATATATGCACAAGCGTACACACAGGCGCACACACACACAGATACACAAACACACATACACACACATAAACTCTGTAACAGAATAATTTTCTTCTCATTTTTCATTTTTGTACACTTTTTAAAATAACGATATTGGCTGTAGTGAGACAGATCTTGCAAATCTAGAACACAGTATGCCCAAATGTGTTTGCACACATTTTAAATCACATTCTCAGTGAATCATGTCATAGGTATGAAGATTCACACAGTGAGATGAAGCCCCACAGAGGATCCCATCCATACCTCCCTGTCATGGTTCCTCTTCCTTCACAGAGGCCACCACACAGATCAGTGCGATAGCGGAGCACATCAACGAGCACATTCGGCAGCATGAAAACTTCCAGAAGATGCTGAGCATTCAGAACAGCTTTGACAACTCTGCTCCAAGAATCCTGGCACCAGGACGACAGTTCCTCAAGGAGGGGTCCCTCAAGAAGGTGGGCAGAGCTTGGGATCAAAGATTGCACAGACTCTGGGTCTTGGGGGCAGTGGAGGGCTCGTTTACAAGCAGGGATGACAAAGTGTCTTGTTATTTTATGAGTATTTCACATTATGGTTTTTGTTTGGTTAGTTAGTGTGTGTGTGTGTGTGTGTGTCTGTGAGTGTGTGTGTGTGTCTGTGTGTGTGTGTGTGTGTGTGCCTGTGAGTGTGTGTGTGTGTCTGTGTGTGTGTGTGTGTGTGTGTCCTGTGAGTGTGTGTGTGTGTGTGTGTGTGTGTGTGTGTGTGTGTGTCCTGTGAGTGTGTGTGTGTGTGTGTGTGTGTGTGTGTCTGTGAGTGTGTGTGTGTGTCTGTGAGTGTGTGTCTGTGTGTGTGTGTGTGTGTGTCCTGTGAGTGTGTGTGTGTGTGTGTGTGTGTGTGTGTGTGTGTGTGTGTCCTGTGTGTGTGTGTGTGTGCCTGTGAGTGTGTGCCTGTGAGTGTGTGTGTGTGTCTGTGTGTGTGTGTGTGTGTGTCCTGTGAGTGTGTGTGTGTGTCCTGTGAGTGTGTGTGTGTGTGTGTGTGCCTGTGAGTGTGTGTGTGTGTATATGTGTGTGTGTATGTGTGTGTGTATGCGTGCATGCATACATATGTGTGTGTGTGTTGTGATTGAGTGAGTGTGTGTGTGTGTGTGTGTGCATGCATATGTGTGTGTGTGCATGGATATATGTGTGTGTGTGCATGCATGCATATGTGTGTGTATATGTGTGTGTGCATGCATGCATGTGTGTGAATGTGTGTGTGCGTGCATGCATGCATGTGTGTGTGTTTTCAATGCAGCAGAAGCTGCCTGAGAGTGGTAAATGTTTATGAGTAAATAATTGAAGAAGGATGCTACTTTCTTTTCTGACTTATGTGAAAATTCATACTTGTCTTTGCACTTGACAATATCACAATAATCCCATTTTTGTTTCAGATTAAAAACACCCTAAATTTATAAGTTAGAAAGAATATTCCTTTTCCCTCTTTTTATTTCTTGCAAATTTTTCAGCGATGGGAATTCTTCCTATTCTGGTTGTTAATGAATCCGCTTACTGGAGAGTGAAATGAAGGGGAACGCAGTGTTACTGAAGCACAAACACCCATGAGTTGCAACATGATCACCAGTTATTGCATCGCTCAGTCCCATGGCAGGCCACTAGAAATGCCGGTGCTGTGAACTCAGTCTGTCATCAACAGGTGTCGAGGAAAGGAGCCAAGTCCCACGAGAGAATGTTCTTCCTGTTCAACGACATGCTGATCTACGGCAAGCCCAAGTTCCTGGACAGCGGCAGCCGCACCTACAGCTGCTGCTGCGTCCTGCCCCTCAAGCACTGCAGCATCGACAAGCTCTTCATCACCAACTTCAAAAAGCCTGATGGAGGGGGGATGTTCAGGGTAGGCCTGTCTCCTCGAAGTTCATCACCGCTAAAAATCTACTGTCAACGAGTGCAGTCAGCTGTGTTTAGTTGCTGCTTGATACAATGCTGTAGATGTACCACGTTCCTGGTATGAGTAATAAGGGAGAAACTTGCCTTTCGTTGAGAAAAATTCTGGTTGAGAAATATTATATTGATTTGATGTCATATAATGATGATCTTTAGACTTTTTGTAAGATTGCTGTTTTGATATTGCTTCTAATAATCAGTAATGGCCATAGGTTTATCACCTGTATCATGAATTTTGCACAACGTAGATAGGGTAGATGGGAGGCAGCAATAAACAATGCCTTTTGAAAGCAGTTCAGCCATAGCCTTGCTAAGTTGTCGAGCTGGATATTCCCTGGAGATGGTAAATTTATAGTAGGTGCTGTGAGAGTTGCTTGCTTCATAAACACTACCCAGCAAACTGGGATCATTAATGCAGGGTCCACTGAAGATTCCACTAGAGATTCTGAGAAGATGTGGCCACCAAGAAACTCTCTTTTCCTCTGCAAATTGTATGATGCACTTCAAGCAGCCCTGATGGAGTGAATTCAGCATTGTAAAAGTGTGCACACCTAGATGTACATTGTTTCATACTTTGAATCTAGATGCCCCGTGCCCCCGTCCATCTATGCCTTTGCCTGGCTTCATACTTTGAATCTAGATGCCCCATGCCCCTGTCCATCTATGCATTTGCCTGGCTTGGTTTCTGCTACAGATTACTTGCAAGGAGGAGCAGCTGGTTCTGTACTCGGATGACCAGGTGGAGGTGCAGGAATGGAGTGGAGCCATAGAGACTGCAGTCAGGTGAGGCAGACATCAAGTGTTGTTGTCGGTGCTTCCAGCACCACTGCAATGCAAGCTTTCGTGGCACTGCTTCCCTCGCCAATGTAGGATGCTTGGAGTCATGTGGGAATTTCCTTCATACAGAGTGCTCACTTCAATCAGATTCATCCCATAGAGAAAGCGAGTGTGCAGCATGCTCACTTTTCTATTTGAGAATGTAAACATTTTGACAGTAATTTTATTTCATCAAGATACCCAAGAGTTTTTTCACAGTGAGAAGATCAAGACTGCTGACAGTGAGCTAGGAAACACTTTTCTACTGCTAGAGTGTTGCCTACCAGCACACCTTCCTTTGGTCCTAGAAAATTCATTTTTCAAAGGAATCCGTATTCTTTGTCTACAAATAAGAATAAAGAACTTAGAGCTTGTCTGTACAAATCATTAATGCAAGTAATGCTGAAGTGCTCTTTTAGTGGAAAGATTGTTTCCATGAATGATTTATTGTTCATCTTCTGCTGTGATTATGCAGAAAGCTGCGAAATGACAGGCAGACACTGCGAAAACCCAGTAGCAACATGTCCCCACTGCGAGGAAAGTCGCTACGACTGCGCAGTCGCCAGGACAAGAAGGAGGAGCCCAAGGTGAATTGTTTGTCCTGAGAGGTTACATAGTCTACGGAGGCTGATAGGCCATAAAACTCCATCCTTTGTCCTGAGAGGTTACATAGTCTACAGAGTGATAGGCCATAAAACTCCACCCCTTCCATCCCTTGTCCTGAAAGGTTACATAGTCTACAGAGGCTGATAGGCCGTAAAACTCCACTACTTCCTTCCCTTTTCCTTAAAGGTTACATAGTCTACAGAGGCGGATAGGCCGTAAAACTCCACCCCTTCCATCCTTTGTCCTGAGAGGTTACATAGTCTACAGAGGCTGATAGGCCGTAAAAATCCACTACTTCCTTCCCTTGTCCTCAGTGGTGCTGTGCCAGCCCAGCTTTTGTCCACTCTTGAAAAAGTGGTGTGATGGGAGAGAATGTGGAAGGAACAGGAGGATGTGAAAGAGGAGGAAGAAAAAGAAAAGAAGAAAAGATGGAGAACTGGAGGAGTCCGTGTTATAAACTTGTGTACTCATATGTGACCCTCCATCACAAAATGAGTCTCTCGTGGCGCTTGGAAAATTTTGAGATATGCATATTTTTATGAAATCAAGGCAACAGGCTTTCCAACGGTGCAAAATTGATCGAGATCTGACTATTTTTCGCGAAGTTACATCATTTTAATGATAGTTTGCCTAATAAGCTCACGTTTGAGAAAAACGCATTTGAAAGTTTTTTAAGGAAATTTGATCAGCTTCCTTAGCAACCGTAATCTCAGACTTATGAAATTTGGCACAGTGATTAGGTTATATATGGGCAAGGGTGTTATAAAATTTGAATGCGTTATCTTGACTTACTTTTACTTATTTGGTGTTTTTAATGGGATGACGTATAGCATAATAATGGGCAGCTAATGACTTTTTAGTAAAAATATTTTTTTCATTTCTGACAAGTTAATAATTACATTTTTGACAGATACTAACTTACAGTAAACAAAAACAGAATGAGTTGTGACTTTGCTGTAGTCATGTGACCAATATAGCCGACTGGTCTATAAATAGTATCAAATCTTGAGTTGAAATCGATGCGTGGTCTTACGATCGTTCGATGCGGGAAATTGAACACCAAGCAAACAAAGTGAACATATCCGTGTGTCTAGAGGTCGATTTCATCCAAAAGACTTTCACACACAATAAAGTATAGTCTCTAGATTCTAAAACAGTCAAAAGCTAAAAAACGACCATTTTGACCCCATCATACTTTACTTGGCTATTACGCAAAACTATGTGAGTGCGCAAGCGTCTCATTTAGTCGTGGAGGGTCACATATGTCAATTTGAAGGACAACAGTTGCATTGGGAATGAAGCATAGACTCTGTGAAAGATTGTCTGTACTCTCCTAGTATTAATTGCAAGCTGCATTTTTACTCTGCCAACTGTTTATTTTTTTAATTGTTTAAAATAATAATTTCAAGCAAAGAATAGAATGACTGACAAACTTGATTCCACGTTACCTCTACTGCCATCATCATGTAACATGATACCTGGGACTCACCACTGCCATGATCTCTCATGTTTTTATATTTCCCTTCCCTGCGTCCTTCTTGCACCATCTTCTAGACAAGGTCTGTGAGCATTCTTGCTGTTGCAGATCCGACCACCCCGGCCGCCGCCGCCTGTGGAGGGGGGCTGCCTGGACTGCTCCCCCCTGCAGGAGCGCCACTCCCCCCAGCCCTCCTTCCTCCAGCACGTGGATGAGATGGACCTGAGCATCTCCGCCCCCTCCCCAGACCCTCCCCCCTTCATCCGAAGCAGGCCCTCACCAATAATGGTCATCAATGTGAGTTTGATCCCCACAGTACAAACTGCAACTGTAGCTGCTTGACTCACATTTGAAAGTTGGAAGCGTAGGCTATAGAGGTCGTGGGGTCTTTTTCGCTAGCTCAGCAGCAAGCTGCTCCCAGTCTTGCTATCACCACTTGGGAAGCATCGACGTCACACTGGGAGGAAGTAGCATCTAGGCACATTTACAGAGGCAGCATAAGGCATGGAAATAGGCTGGGAGGCAGCCTGGTAAGCATGGAAATAGGCTGGGAGGCAGCCTGGTAAGCATGGAAATAGGCTGGGAGGCAGCCTGGTAAGCATGGAAATAGGCTGAGAGGCAGCCTGGTAAGCATGGAAATAGGCTGGGAGGCAGCCTGGTAAGCATGGAAATAGGCTGGGAGGCAGCCTGGTAAGCATGGAAATAGGCTGGGAGGCAGCCTGGTAAGCATGGAAATAGGCTGAGAGGCAGCCTGGTAAGCATGGAAATAGGCTGGGAGGCAGCCTGGTAGGCATGGAAATAGGCTGGGAGGCAGCCTGGTAAGCATGGAAATAGGCTGGGAGGCAGCCTGGTAAGCATGGAAATAGGCTGGGTGGCAGCCTGGTAAGCATGCAAATGTAACTTTACATGTATGACCTCCAGCAAGGAGGTTCTGCTTTTCCCTCTGTACATCTGTCTGTCAGTTAACCAGTCTGTACATCCATCTGTCAGTTAGCCAGTCTGTACATCCATCTGTCAGTTAGCCAGTCTGTACATCCATCTGTCAGTTAACCAGTCTGTACATCCATCTGTCAGTTAGCCAGTCTGTACATCCATCTGTCAGTTAGCCAGTCTGTACATCCATCTGTCAGTTAGCCAGTCTGTACATCCATCTGTCAGTTAGCCAGTCTATACATCCATCTGTCAGTTAACCAGTCTGTACATCCATCTGTCAGTTAACCAGTCTGTACATCCATCTGTCAGTTAGCCAGTCTGTACATCCATCTGTCAGTTAGCCAGTCTGTACATCCATCTGTCAGTTAGCCAGTCTGTACATCCATCTGTCAGTTAGCCAGTCTGTACATCCACCTGTCAGTTAGCCAGTCTGTACATCCATCTGTCAGTTAGCCAGTCTGTACATCCACCTGTCAGTTAGCCAGTCTGTACATCCATCTGTCAGTTAGCCAGTCTGTACATCCATCTGTCAGTTAGCCAGTCTGTACATCCATCTGTCAGTTAGCCAGTCTGTACATCCATCTGTCAGTTAGCCAGTCTGTACATCCACCTGTCAGTTAGCCAGTCTGTACATCCATCTGTCAGTTAGCCAGTCTGTACATCCACCTGTCAGTTAGCCAGTCTGTACATCCATCTGTCAGTTAGCCAGTCTGTACATCCACTTGTCAGTTAGCCAGTCTGTACATCCATCTGTCAGTTAGCCAGTCTGTACATCCACCTGTCAGTTAGCCAGTCTGTACATCCATCTGTCAGTTAGCCAGTCTGTACATCCACTTGTCAGTTAGCCAGTCTATACATCCATCTGTCAGTTAGCCAGTCTGTACATCCATCTGTCAGTTAGCCAGTCTGTACATCCAAATGTCAGTTAGCCAGTCTGTACATCCATCTGTCAGTTAGCCAGTCGGCAAAATAACTCAACAAGAAATGGATCCTGATGAAATTTGAGGATGACGTAATAGTTTCATCTGAGAAACTCCATTCAATTTGGAGGCTATATATTTCCTCACTTTGGAATTACAACCATACAGAGAAGTTTGACCATGCATCACAAAGTTGATGATGTCAAACTGTTGATGATGCTGGTATATGGGTTCTGCACTCACAGACCACTTCCAGCCACTAAAATGAACTAAACTTCATAGCTCCAGGCCTGGCTAGCAGAACATCCTGCCTGATCTAATCATGCAGGCCATGACAGAGTAATTGAGGCTTCCTTGGTGGAGATTAGTACGCTCAGGGTGCTCTCTTGTTTGGAGTAAGTTGGATGCAAGGATTTATTTCAATGCAGACTGAGAACATATGTGACCAGCCACGACAAAACCAGTGCTAAGTCGTGCGGCCCTCTCTTGCGTAGAGTCTGAGAAAAGGCAGGGAGGGTCAATCTGGGTGATTTTCACTTTTTGATAAAAATAGATTCTACATGGTTCAAACTATCATGCCAGTAAAGGAAACATGTTGAAGAATTATATTTTGATGGTAATATAAAGACTTTTGTGTTATGTATTGTTTCAAAAGCTCCATGTAATTAGTGTTAATTGCCTCATTTTAGCCGCAATAAGCACATCTAAACCCTTGCAGAAACCCCTTCATGTTATATACCGTTAGAAAGGCAGCTCTCTCGGCGTTCCTGCTCTGTGAATGTCAAATAAAAATATGATCAGCTATTTTTGGAAACGGAGTTTGAAATACCGTTGCTAAGGTGTTTAATGTTTGAAGAGGGTAAATCTTCTGAGACTGTTTTTTCAAAATAACCGCTGCTTCAGTACCCAACTTGAAATGCCTGTAACTCCTATTCTAATTAACTCACACTGTTCATTCTTTTATCAAAACAAACAGAAATGAATGCAAAATTCAAAAATATTAAAACCCTATTTTGTCCAAAAATCGACTTAGCACTGGTTTTGTCGTGACTGGTCACATATGCAGAGAGGAAGAAACAGGAGACAGAGACATAAAGAGAGAGAATGGCACACACAATTTTTTGCATAACATGAGTGGAACCTTATAACATCTGTTTTATTTCTTAGCAGTTTTAGTCAGCATCAATCCCACAGTGTGTTCTTCCGATGCATTCTGTGAACCCAAGTCAGTAGTCACTCTGGTGCAGTTCGCAATGAATGCGTAATAGACTTGACTCTTAGCATTACAGCATTGTGCCAAAAATAGTTCGTTCTAATACTTTTCCCCCTTTTTTTCACAGAAAGCATTCAGATGTCAAAACTTGTTTCAACACAAACATTCTATTTTATCGAATAAATGCTTGTTTATTGCCTCAACAAGCATAATTTATGAGTTTTGTGCGAAATAGTCTCAGAACTACTTTGATGGGGTATGTCAAGGAGCAGAGGGTTATCCCACAAGCCTCTCATGTGACCTCCTCATGCATATTTTGGACAGAATCCTTCCATCACGAGATATGAACTGTGCTAGAGACTCTTTCGGTGGCAGGCGAAGCCTCTAGTGGACTAGAATGCTTCCTATGATGACTATCAGGTGTTTGTTTTGGGGGTAGAGAATGATGAAGGTGAGAGATGTAGTTTTGGTGTGTGTGTGTGTGTGTGTGTGTGTGTGTGTGTGAGAGAGAGAGAGTGTGTGTGTGTGAGTATGTGTGTGTGAGTATGTGTGTGTGTGAGTGCTTGTGAGTGTGTGTGTTTGTGTGTGTGTGTGTATGTTTGTGTGTGTGTGTGTGTGTGTGTGTGTGTGTCTGTTTGGTTTGGTTTGGTTTGATTTGGTTTGGTTTGGTTTGGTTTGGTGTGGTGTGGTGTGGTTTAGTTTAAATTAATTATGTCATCTCTAATCCCTGCATCCCTGATCTGAATTTTGTGTGAATCTCCACAGAGAATAAGCACTGTGTCCGAGAACTCTGAGAACTCCGACTTCAACACATCCTGCGGGGCAGAGGGAATCCAAATGCAGCTGGACGACAGTTCCTCCCAGAAGTCCACTGGGGACGAGGAAGCGGCGGAGAGGGAAGGCAAGGAGGAGGACTGCTTTGCCAGCGCCTGGAGCATCCCTGCCATGCAGGAGGCCTCTGTGGAGCAGCAGGTCTCCCCCCCAGGCAGGAGGCCCCGCCCCTACTGGCAGCACCCCAGCTATGAGCGCCCCCCTAGCCAGCCCCACAGTCCCAGTCTGCCCCACAGGCTGCGGGAGTACCTCCACGCGCCCATCGAAAGGTGGGGAGAGAGACAAGACAGACAATCAAATGGGTGGATGGAGGACGGGTGGACATGCAGATAGATTATATCACACACACACACACACACACACACACACACACACACACACACACACACACACACACACACACACACACACACACACTCACACACACACACACACACACACTCACACACACACACACACACATACACACACACATATGCATGCACACACTCACACACACACACATAATCACATGAACACGTATACACACACATGCTCACACATACACACACACACACACACACACACACACACACACACAAGCACACACAAACACACACACACACACACACAAGTACACACACTAGTGGACCTGTCCGAGGAGAGGGGTGCGCGTACAACAGCTAAGCTGGCGCGCCACACCAGTGGACCTGTCCGAGGAGAGGGGTGTGGAAAAGACAGCTAAGCTGGCGGGCCACACTAGTGGACTTGTCCGAGGAGAGGGGTGTGGGAAAGACAGCTGAGCTGGCGGGTCACACTAGTGGACTTGTCCAAGGAGAGGGGTGTGGGAAAGACAGCTGAGCTGGCGGGCCACACTAGTGGACTTTTCCGATGAGAGGGGTGTGGGAAAGACAGCTAAGCTGGCGGGCCACACTAGTGGACTTGTCCGAAGAGAGGGGTGTGGGAAAGACAGCTGAGCTGGCAGGCCACACGAGTGGACTTGTCCAAGGAGAGGGGTGTGGGAAAGACAGTGAGCATTCAGGGGGAAAGAAGAAATGTAAAAATGGTGCATAAAGGAGCTATTTGCTGGATCCAAAACATAAAATTTTCAGCAGTTGGCAAGGCAATGCAACCCTATTTTGAGTGTAAACGCCATGAATCGGAAGCTGTGCCCCGCCAGCTTGTGTGTCCCACCAGCTTTGCTTTCATTCCCACACCCCTCCTCGGATGAATCCACTCGTGTGGCCCACCTGTGCAAGTCTATCCAACCGATAGATATATAGATGGATACACCAATGGGCTGAAACAGACTTGCAAATTGACAGATTTTTAGACTCATTCATTCATATGTACAGAAGAAATGTTGTGGAAAATTAAGCGTCATAATTTAGGTGGTATTGTTATTAAATTATCATTTCTGTTTCACTATTTTTATTGTTAAGGTGCTTTTGTTGTTGCATCTTTTTCTTTTCCTCCTTTTTTTCTGCACTCTGCTTATTTTGCTTGTTTTGTTTTATCTTCAGAGTTCGACAAGTGAAGAGAAACTTCAAGAATTCTTGTTCACCATTTAAAAAGAAGCGACAAGGCCAGTCCTCCTCATCGCAGCAAAGCCGACGACAGTGACCAAGTTTTCAGGCTTTTGCGTGAAGATGCGTCTTTCATGTGAAACACCACAGGGACTAGTAAGGCTTTTCGTCATGCAGCGGCATTGAAATAAACTCATTACTTCAAGTGCCAGCTTAGATATTGTGATAGAAATTTAGTAGGCAAACAGTTATCTCTGTCTGTCTGTCTCTCTCTCTCTCTCTCTCTCTCTCTCTCTCTCTCTCTCTCTCTCTCTCTCTCTCTCTCTCTCTCTCTCTCTCTCTCCTCCATCTCCTCCTGGTCTTCCTCATTTCATCTCCTCCTTTCCATTCTTTCCTATCAATCCAACTTTTATTGCTTCCTCTTGCCGTTTTCCTCTTTCCTTTTATACTTTTTGTCATCGCCTTCTGATTCCATCTTTTTTTCATTCCCCATTCCCCATTCTGCTCGTCTTGTTTCCTCCCTTTGCCTTCCAGGGTGTCTACGCAGAATTTTAATCAAAATGTAAAAGTTGAGGTTGAAGAAATATGGCCAAGCTGTTGTAGGGTCAGGGCATTTTCTCTGAGGCTATCAGTATTAAAACTCTTGAGGTCCTTTAAGTCATTCACATGTTTTATTCCCCAGTCCTGTAAGGATTATGCTATTTGTAGAAAAAATCAGTCAAGTAACAGCCACGTGAAGTGGGCGGCTATGGGCCGGACAGGATTGAGCAGAGTGGGCGGCTATGGGTGGTACAGGATTGAGCAGGATGGGCAGTAGTGGGTGGTGCAGGATCTTAAGAGTTAATTCAAACTATTCATTGCAAGCATAGAAATAGGCCATGGATGAATAGTCGGATAACTCAAAGATGACTTTATTTGTGCTGTGGTATGTGCAAATTCCCTCATGTGGACCCAAGTGCAAATGAAAAACGTGCTGAGCTTGTACAACGAGATCCTAAATCAGCACTCTTGCTTGATCATGCAAAAGTAGACTTTTCAGCATGCTCTGCTTATATGAGCAGCAGTTTTGTGTGACACAAATTTAATACACTTTAGATGGAGTATAACTTGGCTATATGTAAAGAAGGCACGAACATTTCTGGTGGAGGTTTCAGTTTATCTGTGTATGTTTGTCCTTTGGGAGGATTCATTTAACTGATAATTTCATATAACAACTTCATGGGGGTTTTGTTTTTGTTTTTATAATAAATAATGGCTACTCCACTCATGTCTAAGCAAAGAATAACAATTGTGGGAAACTTGGAAAATTAATGACTGCCAACAGTAAATTGGCACTTAGCATGTGTATGCTAGTGTAACTGTAATATAACTTCACGTATCCTGGAAATGGATGCACACTGCTTACATTTTACAAGAATGTGACATAGTGAGCTCAGTCAGACTGGCGGCTCTGCCTGTGTGCACCTTAGTTGTAGCCGGAGCTTGTGAATGTGAAGACTGACCAGTGACTATTGATTTAGTCACAGCTTTCCTTGGTATGGCCATCAGAATTATGACTAGACTTATTTGATTTTGATTAGTAGTGTGAAGTGTCAGTGTGAGAGATAAAGTCTTCAAATCTTGAAATACTGTCATTAGAAGTGGTGGAGTCTGCACCATTGAGAAGGTGCTTTAACCAGGACGAGACTGTCATGCAGTCTGTGTGTGTCTGTGTGTGTGTGTGTGTGTGTGTGTGTGTGTGTGTGTGTATGTGTGTGTGGGTGTGCTTAGGACTTGTTTCTTTTGTTCTGTAGAATCATTTCTAAAGCATCTTGACTTACGTATGGTCATACCATGATTGTTGTATTGACTCAAGCTTTTTGTCATGAGAGAAGCTGTGGTTGAAAATTCTCCTTGAAGCAAGTGTGTGATGAATATTACAGGGGTGGGGGTGGGCATAGGCATTGTAAAATTTGCTCATAGCTGTTTCTTGTGGTGGCAGCATATGCATATACATATACTTAGTGATAGGTTGGGTAGTGTTTCCTTCTCATTGTGATATCTGATACCTTGGGCAGATGTAGAGAGATATGATTGCAAATCATCTTTCTTCGAACTGAAAAATACATTTCTGCCTTTTTTGTAGCTGGAGAACAGTCTGCTCAATTTCTTTCTTACATTTCTTTTGTGAACCTTAAACAATAAAATTAATTAATTAATTAATATAGTTTATTGATTCGCACATACCTTCCTTTGACAGGCAAGCTCATGGCGTTTACAATCCAAAGAATCAACACTCATACAACCGCTCAACACCACATTCCCACAAAAACACACTACACACATAAACAAAAAACAAAAACTAAGATCCAATAGAACAAACTATACAATATACACAGCACTTGCAGGCCAGGTCAAGTAAGGCGAAGCAGCTCAGCGGGAAAGGCTGATATGAAGAGGTGGTCTTTAGAGCACTTTTGAACTGGGGCAGAGTGTCAGAATGACAGACTGAGAGAGGCAGACTATTCCAGGTTACAGGTCCATTATAGAAGAAGGCACGCTGTCCTTGTTTTCTTATTACTGCGGGGGACCTTAAGCATTCTAGATTCAGCAGCTGAGCATTCTGCTACAAAACTGTAACAGACACCCATGCTAAGTCCTAGGTAAATAATCATCAGCTTGATGAAGTATTCTGAGTTACCCAGGTAATGAGCTTTCTTTAGGTCCTTGCGGATAGGTTTCCTCGGAAATCAGAATGCTTGCAGGTGTTGTCAGACATTGGTGCAATTATTACAGGATAGTTGTAATCAGAAAAGTAACACTTTGTACATTCTGTTGATACTGCAATTAAATCTGTGTATAAACTAATAAACTAATAAATGAAAGAAATCATCTGCACAATATCTTGTTTTGTGTTTTGTATTGAGACCTTTGAGAAATCTGGTCATAGGTGCATGATTTGTCTTCATGTCGGTGTCACTTGTCTATTGTCTGTCACCTGAATAGACTATAAATTTACAAAACACACAAGCTGTGTGTGTGTGTGTGTGTATATATGTGTGTATGTGTGTGTGTTTTGCTGTTGAGTTGCTTGCATCACAAAGACAAGGATAAACTAGAGTGATGAAAGCACACCATTTCTACATTTCTTTTATTCACCCTTGTCTTTGTGATACAGGTGACCTTGGGAGAGAAAAATCGTCTGTGCTCTATTTTCCACATAGCGATGTTGTAGGCAGTCGGGTGTTTCATAATCAGGATGGAGTGTTTCTGTGGACGACCTTGAAGATACTTCACATTAACCCTGTGTGCATTAAGCTTAGCCTGGATACTCCTACTCCAGATTGCAACAGTTCTGCACACGGTAGGTAGTGAGCAGCAAAGACTGCTGTTGGGCATGTAGTTCTTGCCACCTGGACTTCGGGGAGGGGCGTTGGGGGAAGGAGGTGGGGTGGGGGTAAGGAACATGGGTCACATGGATAAACCACTGGCACAAGATGACAAACTAGATGTAAAGTACCTTAATAGAAATGGGTAATGCTAGACAATAGAAACAGAAAGCGAACTTAAGAGTTTTTATTTTGAGGTAAGTGTGTTGTTGGATTAGCATGTTTGAAATCACTTGTGTTGGAGATCAAAGAAGGGGCTAAGTCAATTCACAAGAGGTTGACTGGCTTGGATATTGCATCTGTTTGCTGGCCTAAATCCTACTTCTAAGCACACAAACTGGCTGGTATTACTGTCGTAAGAGCTGCTAGAGTAAGTGCGGAAGTTGGCATTTAGAGGATCTCTCTGTAAGGGTGGAATCTTGCAACAGTCACAAGTTGTCTGTTGTCCATTTGTTTCACTTTGTTAAGAAGAAGATCATCAATCACATGGAATTCCAAGGTAGGTAGTGCGTAAATATACCATAGAGACTAAATGGACATGAAGTGTTTCATTATAGGTGATCGAATGCAAGCGGCTTACACTCGATCCGATTTTTGGAGGAAGGGAAGGAATTCCAGCAACTTCAAGTTGTTGCTTCCCTTGGTCAAGCAAGAGAGATAACTCTAATTGACCGCTCACAAGACCACTTACTGTGGATGTCTCGTGAGTTGACAGTTGTGTCTTGACCTGTTGACGTTCCTATACCGTTCGTTGTTCCTTTCCATAAAGCACTACCGCTGGCTCGAGTGGATATCGATGATGCTGTAATTGGTTTGATTGTCTTGAAAAACGAGCATTGCTGCCTTGACTTCCGAACTCCGCTATGGCGAACTCGGACTCGGGCAACTACTACATCGAGTTGAGGAAAAACACAATCCGCTTCGAACCCGTCAGCAAAGCCAACGAAGTGTTTTTCGATGAAGCCAACAAACAGGTTTGTTGTTTAAGATGTTAATGGAAAACTTTAAAAAGTGGTGAGGAGCTTAACGGTGGCCACCAGTTTGTTTCATCACACGATAAGCCTCGATCGTACTTCGTAGATGACCCCTCGGCAATTTGGCGAATGTGTTGAAGATAGAATATGAAACACACACACACACACACACACACACACACACACACACACACACACACACACACACACACACATCTTGTTACCTCAGATGTTTTGTGACTTTTTGTGTCCAAGTTGTCCGATATTCGAAGCAACGTTGACATGTCTGCTGATGCAGGTGCGCCTGTTAGTGATGACCAGTATCCTTCAGTACTCCCCTCCTTCAGTTCAGCCCGGTTGAGGCTAGTGCGGTCCTCAAGACCATCCGCAGTATGAACCCTACCTCATGTGACCTTGACCCTGTTCCCACACCCCTCTTAGTTGAGTGTATTGACGAGATCCTACCTGTCCTGACACAGATGATCAATGATTGCTTCCGGACTGGCACCTTCCCTAGTGTTTTCAAGCAGGCTATAGTTAAGCCGCTCTTGAAGAAGCAGGACCTGGATCCAAACAAACTTAGTAATTATAGACCAGTCTCCAATCTTTCTTTTCTGTCGAAATTGTTAGAGGAGTTAGCTTTGCAGCAGCTGCTGGAGCATATGTCCCAGTATGACCTTTTGACCCATTTTCAATCCGCATACCGTGCTCATCATTCCACCGAAACAGCTCTGCTCCGTGTTCTAAACGATCTTCTCATTGCTTCTGATAATTCCAAAGTTTCTCTTCTTACTCTGTTGGACTTGAGTGCCGCGTTCGACACAATAGACCATGGAATTCTTCTCACCCGTCTTAGAAACGTTTTTGGCATTGGGAACTTAGCACTCTCTTTTCTGCATTCATATCTCTCAGAACGTAGACAGACTGTTTTGATCTCTGGTTTTGTTTCTGATCCTACACCTCTCAAGTACGGAGTCCCTCAGGGCTCTGTTCTGGGTCCTCTGCTGTTTCTGCTGTACACCCAACCACTCTCCAATGTAATTGACAGTCATTCAGTCTCTCACAGTGAATTTGCTGATGATACCCAGCTCTACAACTCCTCCCATCCCAGTCAAATCCACTCTCTTCTTTCTACCAGCGAACACTGTATCTCTGACGTGAAACGGTGAATGACCCAGAACAAGCTCCAACTCAATGACTCAAAAACTGAAGCACTCCTGGTGGGCGGCGGAGGCAAATCGGATCAGGCTCTCAAACTAACCATTGGTCACAGTGACATCGTCTTCTCTCAGTCTGTTAGAAATTTAGGCGTCATGTTTGAAGATGATCTGTCAATGAGATCTCATGTCAACAAAGTCTGTCAGTTAGCATATTATGAGCTAAGGAAAATTAGTACCATTCGTCATTATCTCTCTCAGCAGGCCACCAAAACACTCATCACATCACTTGTCCTGTCTCGTCTCGACTATGGAAACTCTCTTCTTGCTGGCATCCCTGA